>CM016622.1:81568696-81775769 GCA_005393395.2 Gossypium australe | reverse complement strand
AGTTAATAAAAAAGTAAAAAAAAAGTAAAAGAAAGGTGTCAGGTCTGGTCTGGTGGCGTCATTTAAGTTGGCTCCAGCAGAAAATGGAAAATTGTTTTGAAGTCTCCCATTTTTCTAGAACTTGTAGTATTTCCATGGTATTTATACAGGTGGCACCATTTTACATGGGTCCACCAAAAAGTTAATTTTTTAATGCTCCCTGCTGACATGGCAAGTTGGTGGCGCCATATAATTTGGCTCCACCAACTTTTATTGTAGATTTCATGTCATTTTGGTGTTTATTTAAAAATGTGAGTCATTTTGGTACTTAATTAAATTATTTGAGTTATTTAAATAAAAAAGCCTTATTTTTAAAAAAATACATAACTATAAAATTATTTTAAAAAAATTCATGTACATGCATTTAACTTTGAACATTGATATTTGAGGTTGTTAAATTTTTTAATTAAAATGCTAAATAATTTTAATAAAAGCATTTGTCAATATCTTAATTCATACTGGAGTCAACTCTAAAAGTGCATTAAATGGAATTCGAAGATTCATATCCTACTTGTTATTGTAGATATAAATATCCATATCCATATTTTTTCACACAGCCAAAACTCTACTCCTATTGTTCAAAATATTTCTTAATTATGAGTTTGGAAAAATGCTTTTAATTGATACTATTAATGTATTATTATCAATTTTTTAATTTTTTTAAGTTGTTGTTAAGTATTGGTATGTTAATAATTGATTTATATTCTTTAATATTTCTACAATCATTTTCTTATAAAAATAATTTAAAGTAAAAAATTTATGAAAAGAGTCTGTTATGATTAAACTTAAACAAATGATATCCAAGTTGATATAAAAAAAATTAAATGAGTTAACAGCAACTATTAACATACCAATACTTAACAGTAACTTAAAAAAATTAAATGAGCTTAAACATCATTTATCCAAGTTCATTTTCAAAATGAAATGATTTTTAATTTTTTTATAAACTTATTGTTTTAAACTCACCAAATACTAAATTAAACACAACACTAGAACTTAATCCTAAATTAAATAAATAAAAAATAAAAACACAAAATTTATAACATAATCCTATTAACAAATTATTTTAAAATAATTACAATATCTTAATTAAACTCTTTAAATTATAAATAAAAATATTTACTAAAATAATAAATTACTTTTTTTCTTTCTTTTTTTCTTCTCCTTCTCTCTTCCCGTTTACAATGATTTTTTCACTTTGAATGGACAACACATATAACTGCTCAGTGGCAGTAGGAACCAGCAGGGGGATGCAGCATGTTGCGAGGGGGGAAGGGGCGTGTACTGTGGGGACAAGGCATTAGCGCCTACCTGTCAGGCGTGACTGGTCTATCCTATCTGACAGGCGCGATCTATTTTTGGATACCTTTTAGCCCGTATTTTGACCCGTTAACCGTATTTTGACCTGTATAAAAAATTAAATATTTCTAATAAAAATAAAAAAATATTTTATTTAAAAAACATATTTTAATATAAAAAAAGGAGTCGCGCCTGTCAGATAGGCGCGGCTAAAAAAAAGTACCATTTTGGTAAATAATCCAACTGACAACCTATTTGGGTATTTATGTAAACAAAAATAGCATATTGAAAAAAAGAACAAAGGTTGATGGCCAAAAAAGGCTCAAAAATATAATTAGGGCCATTTTGACAAAACATACAAACGTTAGTGGCCAAATTTATCATTAAGCCAATAAAAATTAATGCTAGAACACAATGAATCATACTATATTCATGTAAAGATAATGTCAATTGTGTTATTACAAGTAAACAATAAACTTCAAGAAACAATCATATGTCAAAGAAGCATACTTGAAATCCATTTATAAAGAACATTTTATGCAAAAGTTTAATGATAATACAAATAAGATTAATTGCATAAATGTTCAATTTAAATTCATGCCTAATGAAATATACCATTTGATACTTCAATAAAGATACTGACTGTTAATAAGAAATGTGCACAATGCATGAATAAAGAATCGAAGAATTGCGTGCTAAAGATAATTAAATAAGGTCACAAACAATTTTTATTTCTACTATACCCCCGTAAGATGTATATGCTAATGGTTTTCTCCTCATTTCTAGATATCAATTTTTAATTAATAAAATAAAACATGCAAAACACAATGGTAGCTAAAATGTGGATATCAAAAGCTCATTAAAGCTACAATGATACCGATTATGAAGAGTATAAGAAAGAGAAATTCATACAAGATATACATTATTGAATGAACAAAGCATATAGACAAGCAAGAGAGATTTCATTCAATAAGTAGACTTAGCATCACACAATTTCACAATGTTCAAAAAAGTGAAGGTTTTCTAAAGCATAAGACATCCATTCAACAATATAGCAAGTAATCATACAATGGATACTGATGTGAGTGTGATGTGATGGAGGAAATTGTGACATGTTTGTTCAAGTTAAATTTTAAATAAAAGCATAAAATATGTCATGAAAAAGGTATCTAAAGATAATATGACAAATAATAGCAAGATACCAATGCAAGGGATTCTAAGTCATAAATGTTGGAAAAATTACATTTTATAGGAACTTTGAGGCATATTCTCAAAAGGTAAAGGTGGAGAGTTGAATCATAAAATTATGGTTTCATATTCTACTCCATGAGACCTTTACAATGATATATCATATGCTCAAAATGGTTGACTGATGAATGAGAAATTGATGCTCAAAGTAAGCTACTTGGAAATATTTGTTGAGGAAAAGAAGAGCTTAGATCATATATTGGTTAATTACTAAGTGTGAGATGTGTTTATATAAGGGAACCCTCTTAAAGGATGATTGAATGACTAAGCTTGGAACCTTGCCTCGTGCGCAAAGGGGGTGTAGGCCCAAACTCGTCAGGGTTAGGGCGCACTTGCACGGCGTGGGCGACGCGAAATGTTCGGACCGGTCAAGCCCAAAATGGGCCTGCAACCTACGGATATTTTAGCCCAACACGAAATTATTTTTCTCAGCAAACATAATCTATTTATATAAGGAAACCTATCTTATTTATTTGATTCCAATCAATTTGATTTAATTTTTAATCAAATTGATTTGTTGGCTCCTTTAATAGCAGATTTTGTGGATGTTTTCAAAATTCCACCATACTAAATGCCTATAAAAGGCTATGAAGTCTGTTGAATTTTTCGTACACTCATACTCTCTCACACTGAATCTTTTGCTCTCAAAACTCTTCTTTTCCTCTCCATATTTTCCAACGTTCTGGTGATAGAAAATGCAACATTTATTTGTTGATCGCTGCAGAGGTGCTACTGCTTTGATTATTTTGTTGTTGTATCCTGGGTGACATTTGACCAATGTTTCTCCGGGTATCGTAGGAGTGGCCGAATTTGCCTTAAGTAAACTGTGTTAAATAGGCCTCAAAGTTTTGAAAATCTCTATTCTTATTTTTGATTTTAACTTTTTATTATGATTTTTATTGGTTTACGTATTTGAAAATTGAAATATAAATTATTCTGTTTATATTTTATTTTATATATAAATATTTATTTATTTATATTTATCTATTTTTCTTACTAACATGTTTTGTCAAACACTAAGTCCTACTCCTTAGACTAGATCTAATCCTAAGTTCTAAATTTAGTCTAATTCTAAGCTCTAAATTTAAGTTAAGTTCTAAGTTCTAAGTTCTAATCTTAGTTTTATGTCTAATCGCAGACCTAATTCTAAGACTCCTCCTAAGTTTAATCTAATCTTAAGTCTAGTTCTAAAACTAGTTCTAAAGGCTAATTCTAAGACCAATTCTAAGTCTATATTATAATTCTAGTCCTAAGTCTAACCTTAAGACTCTAAACAATTTCCAAAGTAAGAAAAAATTTCTTATACACAACCTAAGTAATGGGGTAATAAGAGCTTAAGAAAAGGTTTCAAAACTTCAATACTTTGTAAACTTACCATAAAAGGTTCATGACACGATAAAAGCATTTTTGATCATTTAAAAAAAATAGTGGATAAAGCAAAGTTGTTCAAATGACATTATGGCCTTAATTTCAAGAAATTAAAAAATATGTCTTTAAACCTTACATTTTCATGAAAAGTCTAATGATTTCCAACAAAGATCAATGAGATAAAAAAATATTTTTATTTGATTATTTCTCACAAACTTGAACTCAAAACATCATATCTCAAATAAATGCAAATTTTCCAAACTTCTTTGTCTAAGCAAGCTAAAAAAAATTATCAAAACGTTCAAACCATTTTATCAAAAATCACTTGCTCAAACAAATTTTAAAATTCTTTTTACAAAAATAAATTTTCATCAATAAAATTATTAAACTTTGCATGCTTCTCACATGATGTGTGAAAATGCAATGAGTTCTAATATGCTTACATCCTATCTTCAACCATGACCATATTGAACCAAATAATCCACAAACCATTCTTGAACATCCTAAGAATATCTCTGAACATGATATCACTAATATCCATCAATTCAATCCAAAATCATGCTTAGAGAGAAACATTAATAGACAACCAATTTAATCATTTTCAATAAAGTATTGGTTTAGAGGTTACCCATCCTTCATTTTTGTGTGCTAGGAGCATCTAAATAATTTTGCTTTGTTTGTCATTGCTCCAACAAACCTATAAGAGACACTTACTTGGATTTTGGTACCCAAATTGCTTTGGGTCCTTGAAAGTTAGTTACCATGTTTTTAGTTCCTTTTGGAACTAATACATGTCTAATTTTATATGGAGTTATTTTCTTAATAGGACAAGTATGTGTAGTATGACTATGAAAATGACAATGTTCACACTTTGCCATTGTAACACCCCAAACTCGGCTTAGACGTTATGGCCGAATCTGGCGATGTCACATGGAATGGAATTTTGAAAACTAATTTATTAAGATAAAACCGTGTTTGTTTATTACTCTTATTGATTTTAGAAATTGCTTACTCATTTAGTCGATTGTTTTAAAACATAATTCGTTGCAGAAGCTCTAGAAACCATTTATTTTAAGTAAAATAGTTCATTTTATGGAAAACCTTGGTTATTAAAAAAATTTGTATTTTGTTAAGTTTGAAGTAGTAAGTCCGTAAAAGCAGTTAAAATTTCCAAGGTTAAAGCAAAAACAGTCCATAAAGTCCAACTACATAAAAATACCCCATAACCAATAAAACCATAAACGAGAGTAAAGCAGTTTAAATACGTGTGGCCATCGTCGAGTCCTCCGTCGTACTGAACTGTTTAGTTTGGGGATTACCTATATAGTTAAAATAGAAGAGGTGAATTTACGTAAACTTAGGGTGTAATCCCCACAGAAAACATACATACAGTCAATCACAATCAAACAGTCAAGTGCAGTCTAGGCCTAAGCCCATTTCAGTCTCAGTAGTAGTTCGGGCCTTAGCCCATTTCAGTTCAGTATCAGATATGCATAAGGGCTTTAGTCCATCACAGTAACAGTAATGCTAACAGTATCAGTGAACAGAGTCCTACCAAACCAACCTCTACTCACCATCTCCGTCCAACCCTACACTCCATGTGGGGATTAAATCAACCCACCCACCCCTACACTCCAGATAGTACCGAATGTGGCTTAAAATAGTAGTTTGCAGCTGAGCTGCTAGTATATTAGGCTTAAGAGCCTTTCAGTACACTTCCTCCAAATAAAATCAACCCATGGAATGTCATGATATCACAGATCTATCAGATACACATACAGTTCAGTATACATGCTTATATATATAACATGCTCAGTACATAATTCACATAGTCAATTTCACCAGATAAAGGTCTAAGTAGTGCTTACCGACCCTACGGAAGGATCACAGTCGACTTGGGCGACCCCGTGCAACCTTAACAAACATTTTCGTAAAAATGGGCTCACACGCCCATGTGACCTACCCGTGTGGCCCACACGGCCCAAATTTGCCTTGATAAAAGCCTCTTTAGTAAACTCTTTCCGCTTCTGCTTCTAAATCTAGATAGCGGCTTTTGTTGGAGGAGAGAGTGTTTCAGTTATGGTTTAAGGCTAATGAGTTACTATACGTTAATGAAGTTAGACAGGCAATCGTAGACAGAAAACCGTTTTAGCGGAGTGACTTAGAAAAAACAAACCACTTCTTGTTTTGCCACACGGCCTGGCCCAAAATCCCACACGTCTGTGTGGACTACCCATGTGGGCCCACATGCCCGTGTGGACTACCTGTGTGGCCCTCATGGCCCAACTCATTCTGGCCCGTGTGTTGCACACGGCCAACCTAGCCATCACACGCCGTGTCATGCGTGCACGGCCTAGCCTCATGCCCGTGTGGCATCGACAATGAGGTTTTTGACCTTCACCGAAACCTCATTTTTTGTGCAATCGGGTACACACCTGATATTGTTTCGATGTAAAAACCACTCCCGAGGTCACCAACACCTAAGATTGACAAACAAATCACTTAATTAGCCATTTTAAAACCGAACTAAACCAAACTCGAATCGAGTTATTCATCCATCGAACAACTAAACCTTACCTTCGATCGAACAACAGTATTTCCCACAGAACTAAGTCTCTGTTAGCGATTTCGAGTGTAACATCCCAAACCCGGTCTAACGCTACGATCGAATTTGGCATGTTACAAGAAAGGAGAATTTTAGAAACCAAGTTAAAAATCATGAGTTGAGGAAAATCTTTGCACATCACTATGCCTTTTGGTGAGGAAAAACAATTGTTTACTTAAGTCATGGTACAGTTCAGGTTTCGATATCCAAAATTGAAGTTTTGCAAAAACTATATTGAACGTTCAGTTGAAAACTATTTTTAGTCTTAGTATGAAAATTTGAGTTTGATTTGTTACTAAAACCCGATCTTATTTAACCGATTATTAATCTTAAAATTTATGTATTTAACTTGTAGGAAAAACTTCCACTTAGATTATTTATTAGGTTTGTTGTAACAATTGAATCAAATCGAAGGAAACAAAACCAAATTAACGTTTAAAAGGCCTTATTACAATACCAAAATCCAAATTAAAGTACAAAATAAATATTAAAGATAAAATTACTTAAAATGTTATGCATGGCCACCTCGAGTCCACCTCGGCTCCATATCCGCGGTCTAAGGATTACCTGCAAAAGTTAACGGAGGGGTGAGTCACCGAGACTCAGTGTGTAAATCCCCGTCCAAATGGGCTTTGGGCTCTCACATAATTTCATATACTATGTAAGTATGTAATGCAGCCCAACCAACCTATTAGGTTTAGCCTCCATATCTCCTGAATCTACCCAAATCTGTGGCACCTAGCCACTGGTGGTACCTATCCACTGGTGGTTCCAAACCACTGGTGAGAAAAAGTCACAAATAATACGTGGGGCCAACCCACTTGTGGTACCAAACCACTGGTGACAATCCCGTAATAGATATATATGTGGGGCCAACCCACCGTGGTACCGAAGCATTGGGACGAGTCACAAAATAACATATATGTGGTACCAAACCACTGGTGGTTCCAAACCACTGAGACTTAGTCACAAGATATAAGATTATGTGGGGCCAACCCACTTGTGGTACCAAACCACTGGTGACAATCTAAAAGATCATGTTTCCTCCCTCTTCACCTCATATCCCAATCTCATGTTCATGCTTAACAGTTAATATGATATGATCATGCGTAACGATTAACTAACATGGCATGCTCAGGCTTTTAATACATGCATTCATTGATAACAACACATAATAGAACTTACCCAGAGTCCTTGCTTTCACCCACAGGGGTATTTTAGTGACCAATAACGTCACTTCGGCTTTCAAACATAATAGCTACTAACAAAATAACATACGAAGTGTGTGAGAGTTACACACCTGATAACACGTAGTATCACACTCTCTACGTCAACACTCTCGCTAACTGGAACTACTGCTATCTGTCTACGACTCTGCTCGAAAGCCGGCCCACAACCCGGTGGCCAATCTAGAACTGCTGACACTGCTCGCTTCTTAAACTTAGGGGCTGGGTTTACAGGTCCAACCCCTCCTATCGCTTGGCTGACATTTGAGTCCATGAACAAGCCTTGGTCACTAGACCAGATTAAAGCAGTGAAATCGAACCAAAAGAGAATAACACTCAAAACTAAGGGTCCTTACCTAGATCAACAAATCTCGAAGTTTAAGAATGCCTGAATCCTGTGCCGCCAGAGACTAGAACCGATTGTCCCTTTAAACACTCCAAACGTAGGTCAAAAGCCGGAAGAACGCGAAAACAAAGCCCCCTACAATCGGCCAAGAGTTCAAAGAATGGGATTACTTCCTTCAGCACCCAAACGCAAGAAAGATGATTGAAACGAAAAGAAAACTCTTACCACAACCACTAGAGAAACCAATTGGGAGTGATGGACGATCAGTAACGGCGATCCACTGCAAACAAGAGTCGAAAGAGGAGATTTGAATGCTAGAGAGATATTCGGCTACCAAATAATAAGGATTACCTAAAAAGGATGACAAGTTTCGGCTCTTCTTTTTTAAGAAATCGAGAGGAAAAGAGATGAGATGGTTAGAGAGATTCGGCTAAATCAAGAAGGACTTACCAAATGCTGAAGTTGTTCTGCTCTTGAAAAGGAAGAGATGAAGAAGAAAGGTGCTATTTACCAAGAGATATTCGGCTAAAGTGTTTGAAAGAGAAGAGAGGAGAATAACAGAGTTTTCGGTAAAAGATGAGGCTTCAGAAGGTTTCGGCTTTGATGTTAATGGCAAAGAAAATAAACAAAGATGATAAGTGAAAGGCAATGTAGGTTTCGGCCAAACACAAAAGAAGAAAAGAAGAAACTGAGGGGGTAATTCGGTTTTGGTATTTGAGAGAAAAGAAAAATGCAAGCCAACAAAAAGAGTGTGGGAGTGTTTCGGTTTTGGCACAAAAGAAATGAGAAAAAAAAGACACTAGGTGCTCTCTAACTAGCCGAAGTGTTCAACACTCCCAAAGCTATCACTAACATTCAGCCACCCCCTAAGCTAACACCCAAAACCGAATGCCCACCCCACCTAGCTCCTTTCAAAATTCGGCTAACACTCACACCTCTTCAATCCCTTCTTTTTCTCCTTAATTCCCTCTCCTTCACTCATTCAAACAAGTTTGAATGATTGAAACTCCTCAAAACCCTCTCTACCATTCCTTTGAATTATTTGACTCAATCAACTCTACCCTTTTCAAGCATCCCAGCCGAATTCCACCTCTGCTCCCCTTGACGCCAAAAAGAGTTCTCAAAATGAGGAAAATGCGACTTGAACCTGCTCCCTCCAGCTCCCTTGTGGCATCACCTATCTCAACCTTTAAGTGGCGCCTCCTTGCCACTTTACTAAGGCACTTCTTTGTGTCATCCAACACAAACAATATCCCTTAAGGCCTAATTCAGCTAGCTTCCCTTAAAAGTGCTCAAAAAGCAAATTTTTTACCAAGACTCCGGCTTACCCCTAAATCATTCCTGGACTCTAAAGTACCCTAAACTAGCATGACAAACATAGCATTCACACACAACCACATAAAATGCAAATGCCCTAATTCAGGATGTTATCCAAATCTTCACCTAATCGGCATTAACGACACACATAAGTGACAAAATTAATGAACGGAAACCAAACCATCTTACCAAAACTTACCGATTCAAAACATAAACAAAAGTTGCACAAGAGAAAGACAAGTTTGGAAGGGAAAACGAGTAGGGAGAAAGGGAAAAGGCAGAAATTTACAGAAAGGAAACAAAATAGGAGCTTTTTGTAGAAAAAACGACAAAAATTGAGTAGAAAAACGACAGGAGAGAGAGAATTTTTCGAAAAATAAAATCAAAAAGATAATTTCAACAACTCCCACATCCCTCAAATCTCTCCACTTCCCCACTAATCTACTACACCAACTTCTCAGAATTTTTGTTTGATTGAAACTCTCTCGATCTAACGAGCAAAAATAATATCCTTGCTCGTGCGGGGATTCGAAGACAAGACCTTCAACAGACCAACACTCCTTTTAACCACTAGACCAGTAGGCCCATTCTATTATGGAATTACAAATAATTAAATATAAGCCCACTGAGCAAGGATAGGGCTTAAGTTAGAAAAATATCAAAATTTACGAAATCTAGGGCTTGAACTTGAGACCTCTCACACATACCCAGAACACTTAACCACTGAAGCAGATATACATTTGTGTCACATTTTTACAAAAGCCAAAATAAGAATTTTGGGGTGTTACAGCCATATTTGAAAAATAGTTTTCCAAAATTATTTCATTTTTCTATTTCAAGCTCTCAAATTTCATTTTTCAACTTCTAACACCCCACACCCGGCCTAGACGTTATGGTCAAATCTTGAGGAATTACATAAACTCGTTTTAAAAAGATTTTGAATTCAAAAACGTGCGTTTTGTATAATGTTAAATTTTGGTATATCGCTTCTCGATTTTTAGGAAAATACTCTTTAAAACTATTTATTTCATTACATAAAAACACTTAAGTGTTTACTTTATTTTTCAATGAAAAGGTCTAAGTTATTAAGTTTTGAAAACTACGACTCAGCTTGTAAAAAAAAAAAAAAACATATAACTTTGCATTTTTAAAACAATAATTACTAAATTCAACAAAAACAAACCAAAAAAGAGAAACAAAGTCCTAAATAGTTACACAGTCCAAAAATTCCAAAATGTCCAAATTAGTTTAAAAACACAAATCGTGTTGACTAATAATAGAAAATCAATCCGAGCTCTGGCACGCCATCTGATCCTAAGTTTACTAATCACCTAAAAAGATAGAAATATTTGGGTGAGCTTACAAGCTTAGCGCCTAACTCAGCATATAAAAGCAGCACAAATAGCACAATTCACACAAAAGTCAGTTACTGAACAAAATACACCGCATGACATATGACACAATGAAACATAATTATCAGATCAAATACGGATGACATGGCATATCATGCGATGAAACACTTAATATAGAACATATATAGATCCTATCCCTATCTGCTACACACATCTCAGTCCATCCCTGCACACCAATTAGGGTAATAAATACCCATCCAACCCCATATACCTATAAGTGAGCGTATGTCACTTTTTAGAATAGTGTAATAAAGCTGCTAGAAATAGTGCAATAATATGCTAGTATTAGATAAGTATGGCCAAGCCACCGGAGTAAATATATGGTTAAAACCACTAGATAAGACATGCCATTAACCTACTATCACTTCCTCTATAACATCTTAATCCCACCCTAATGCATATGCTAAAATATAGAACATACTCAGATGCATGCAGATGTATCATGCTTAAACAGATTTCCCAGTATTCATATTTCATATGCAAAGTTAATACTTTTGACATACTACAGAAATTACACATTCAATATCAATATCACATATTTCACATACAGAAGTCATATAAATCACATTGTAAACCTACGAAGTAGCTAACCTCAAAGCGTACATCAAACACGACTCAAACTAGTATTTACAGAAAATGAGCCCATACAACCTATATAGCCCAGCATGTGTGGTCCAAATGGTCTAGCACACTGCTTAACACACACCTATGTGACTCAAATGGTCTGGCACACGGCCGTGTGGCATTGACAGTGGGTTTTTTGGCATCACGTTGTTCACTATTTTTATGAGTTCGAGTCACACACTTTGGTCATTTTTCGATGCCAACATAACAGTCGCAATTCCAACACCTAGAAAACGACATTCAGATCAAACTAATTAGCAAATCTCGTACTAAATCTGACCATTAAATCGAACGCAAATAATCAATTATTATGAACTAACAAAACTAGCTCTTAATTGAAACTTCCATCCACTTACCCTTGCAAGAACAAAAACTTCTATTGACACTTAGATTGTTAGATGAGAGTTTCGTGTCTCTCGATTCTCACCTAACAATAGCACAATAGGAATTAACCCAACAGAAATCAATCAAAAACCACAAAATGAAAATTCGCATTCACCATTCATAACCCCATGAATAGATTTCACTTACACCAGAATTTTGATACTGCAGCGGTGAAACTTCTAAACACACAAGACCCAAATTGATATCAAGGGATTAACAACTGCTCAAAATGGGGTACAAAATTTGAGTTGCGCAACACCAAAATAGAGATGGAAAAAGGATAAACGAATAGAAACAGAGGAATAAAGAAAAGGAAAATTTTCAGAAAAATGAAAAAAATGAAGAATATAGAGAAAATCTTTTACAGTAGTCTAACATGAAAAACAAAATTGGAAGAGTGGAGAGAGAGTGGGGAGATAACGATTGAGGGAGATTTTTGGGGACGAATTTTAGGATAATTCAATTCAAAAACTAAAAGAAAACTACCCATATCCCCTACTAAATCTGATTAGTTATCCTTATATTTTCCCAAGAGTTCAAATTCAACCCAATTTCTACCACATAGGCGACACACTTAGTAAGAAGCAAAAAGAATTCTGCTTTCGCATGCACAGGATTCAAATTTGAGATCCTTGGGTAATTTGAGTCTTACCATTGAACCAGCTGGCTCATTCTTGTCAATAGTTAAGCAAAAATAATAGATAAGCTAGATGTTTATTGAGCTTAGAACAAATATAATAAAAATTCAAGGGAAGATATTTGAACACAATACCTCAAGCACATAAGTAGAACACTTAACACTAAACCAAATCAATTCACTTGACATGATTTAACAATTCAAAATTAAAAATTTTGGGGCGTTACAACTTTTTCCTCCTCAAAAGAAGTTTCAGCATCAAAATTTACCTGACTCAAATAGATGTGGGTATTTCGATCGAATCAAGTCTTTTGTTTCACAAGTGGCTTCCTCAGTACCATGATTTCGCCACAGAACCTTAACCAGAATAACACTTTTCCTTCTTAAGACTGTTATCACTCGATCCAAAATTTGTACTGGTTCCTATTCAAAAGTTAAATCTGGCCTCACCTCAATTTCCTCAATAAGCACAATGTGAGATGGATCAGACCGATACCATATTAACATAGAGACGTGGAAAATATCATGTATGCAGTCCAACTCTGGAAGCAACACCAACTGATAGACGTCCAATCCCACTAATGTCAAAATCTAATAAGACCCAATGAACCTAGGGCTCATGTAATATCCCATTTTTCAGTGGTAACAAAATAATAGTTTTGGGACCACAAATTCTGATTGGTAAAGTCTTGATTTATCATTTAATTAATGATTAAATAATTACATTAGAGCTATATTGATGTTTGGTGGAGAGATTTTAATGTTTACCTAGTTAATTTAATAAAAAGGATTAAATAGTAATAGATGTAAAAATTTAGTTATAATTGAATTATAGTGATTAAGTGGTGTAAATCCTATAAGTAGAATGGTTTAATAGGTAATTATACCATTCTTGTTTAATATGGATGGTTTAGGGATAGAATTTAGCTAATATATATGTTTAATTAAAGGGTAAAATTGCAATTCAACAATTTTAACTTAAGAAACAAATAAAATAAAGCATTCATCTTCTTCATTAGTGGATGTTTCCATCGAAAGTTGAATGCTAAATCACCATTGAAGGGTTTGGATTTTTCGGCTAGCTTGTAACCCTTGCATGGTAAGAATTTGTTACCCGTTTTTAGTAATTTTTATGTTTTTGAGATCATTACAATTAGGTCCAACTAACCCATAGCTTCATTTTTTGAAACTATTAAAGATTTTGGATATTTTTGGATATTACCATTGATGAATCCTTGTTATTTAGATGTTAGCTGGAGTTGAAGTGTTAGTTGTTATATAGATTAGTTTACTAATTGGTTTCTTTGATCTTTTTAGAAAATTGAGTAAATAGATTAAATACTTAAAGTTTCATGGAAATTAAGTAATTAATGATTAATGGCGGGTTACCCTAGCTTGGAAGGATATTGGTTAGCTTTGGGAAGTTGTAAAGTTTTTAATTTGGGAAATTTTGGGTATATGGACTAAATTGTGAAAAATATAAAAGTTTAGGGAAAATGTGTAATTAATGAAAAGTTAAGGGTCATATGCATTGAATTGAATGTGATTTTAATAGATTGTATTTAATTACTATATTTATCAAGATTTGATTCAAAAAGACAATAACCGAGGAAAAGGAAAATTGCGTAGTGGTCTCTGTGTTTAAATCGAAAGTGCTTTAGAGGTAAGCTCACAATATTTCAATATGTAAATGAAATTCTATTTGAAATATTATATTATTGTTCTTTAATTAAAATCTTTATATATAATTATTGTACGAATGCACATACATGCCCCTGTTTGGACTTTGGTACCCTTGAATGAACATATGTGTCCCTGTTTGTAATTCGGTACCCCTGAATGCATATCCATGCTCTTGGTTTTATTATGGTACCTTTGTGAACTTTATATTGTCTCATCATTTCATCATTTGTATTCTTGAAATCTTAGTAATCAAATAATATGTGAACCATGTCTAATTGTATTTAGATTAAACGTTATACTATGTCTTTACTAAGCTATATAAGCTTACGTGTTTTTATGGATTGTTTTGTAGACAAATGTTGCTGACTTTTTGGAAGGATCGACCAACCAGCTCACACTATCCAGCTAAGTTGGTAGTTTTGGTATCTTTTGGGTAGTGGCATGTATATATAGATAAATATGTGGTTTTTAAATGTTGATAGATGTAGTTCATGAATGAGATGTGTGTTTTGCTTAGGGTATGTTTTGTATTGATGAAACAAGTATAAATATATAATGAATAGGTGAACACCTCGATGTTTAGTTGTTGAATGGAGTGGCTTTAATCATAGTGCAATACTTATTTGTTTAATGTCTTATAAAGGAGGTCTTTTGATCATTTTTGAGATTAAATGTTTAGTATATATGTGGTGCATTTGAATGGCATATTGGTTGGATGAAATAGGTTGATTCATTTAGTGTGTTTAGATGTATTAGAGTAGTGCTTAAGTCTATTGAATGTATGCATAATTGGAGTGGTGGAATAGGTATGGTTTGGTCTTAAAATGGCATGATTTTTGAGTCAAATTTGGTGTACACGGCCGTGTGTGGCAAGTCAAAGAGCTACACGGCCTGGTACACGGCCTGCGACATAGCCGTGTAACCCTACTCAGTGAGTTACATAGGCGAGGACACGAGTTGGGACATGGCTGTGTGTCCCTTGTTTGATTGTTACATGGCCTAGGCTATGTCACACACCCTGGCCACACGGCCATGTGACATTTTGATAAAAATTGTTTTGGAATTGCTTGGTAATACTCTGTAACCCTTATCGGTTACGGAGACGGGTTATGGGTGTTATAGCTCAACTTGCCATTGCGTCTAAATATAAGAACCTTCTTCCACAGAGATACCTTAAGGAAAACTTGATCTCCCACAACAAACTCTATATCTTTCCTCTTTAGATCTGCATAAGATTTTTGTCTAATAAAAGTTGCCTTAAGTCGATCCCAAATCAACGTGACCTTATCCTCAGTTTTAGTAACCATATCTGGACCCATAATCTTTCTTTCACCCAACTCGGTCCAACACAACGAAATACGACAATTACGACCATATAGAGCCTCGTATGGTGCCATTTGAAAACTAGAATGAAAGATATTATTATAAGCAAATTCAACTAGTGATAGAAATTCATTCCAACTACCTCAGAAATCAATAATGCAACTCCGCACATATCCTCCATTACCTATATCACACTCTCAGACTGTCCATCAATTTGTGGATGAAATGCAATACTGAAGTCTAACTGAGTACCCAGAGCCTCATGTATTTTCTTCCAAACTAAAGATGTAAACTGAGGGTCTCGATCTGAGATAATTGATATAGGAATCCCATGAAATCTTACTATCTCAAAAATGTATAATTTCGCTAAATTTTGTAGAGAATAATTGGTCCGAAATGGAAGAAAGTGAGCAAACTTCGTCAATCGATCCATGATGACCCAAACAGAATCCTTCTTAGTGGGTGTCAAAGGCAACCCACTAACGAAGTCCATGGTCACCTGTTCCCATTTCCACTGCGGAATCTTAATGGGTTGAAGTAATCTAGAAGGAAGTTGGTGGTCAGCCTTAACTTGTTGGCACGCCAGACATCGAGACACAAAATCAGTCACCTCTCGTTTTAAACTGGGCCACCAATACAACTCCTAGAGATCACTATACATTTTATTACCACGGTGATACATAGCATAAGGGATACTACGAGCTTCTCGTAGAATATTTTGCCTCAAATCTACATCACTCAGCACACAAATCCGACCTCAGAAACATAGAATACCATCACTGTTAAACCCGAAATCTGAAGTCTTACCCTTTTCAATCAGCTGAACCCTACTAACTGGAGACTCATCCTGAAGTGGCTTATCTCGAATCTCATCAACCTAAGTCAGCTTAACCTGCAACTCAGCCAATAATCCACTATCCTTAAATAGGCTTAGGCGAGCAAACAACGCCCTTAACTTTAAATCAATCTCTAACTAAGCACATTAGCCACTACATTGGCTTTACTAAGATGATACTCTATAGTGCAATTGTAATCCGTAGGCAACTCAATCCATCTACAATGCCTAAGATTCAACTCCTTCTAATTGAGGAGGTACTTGAGGCTTTTGTGATTATTGTAGATGGTACACCTCTCACTACACAGGCAACGCCTCCAGATTTTTAGTGTAGTGACAACCTCAACTAACTCAAGATCATGTGTTGGATAGTTGCCTTTATGATGCTTAAGCTATCTAGATGCGTAAGCCTCCACCTTACTCCCTTGCGTCAAAACCAACTCAAACCGGTGTGAGATGCATCACTATAGCCTACGAATTCTTTTCTCAATTTAGGCTATATCAAAACGGCTGCCTTAGTCAAAATTGATTTAAACTTCTTAAAGCTTGATTGCTATTCATCAGTCCACACAAAAGGTGCATTCTTACCCAAAAGTTTAGTGAAAGGAGTTGCGATAAGCGAAAACTCATATACAATAATATCCCCTGAAATCGAGAAAGCTCCGAATTTCAAAAACATTCCTAGGCCATTTCCATTCAAGAATAACCTTAACCTTTTTCGAGTTCAGACAGATATCCTCGACAGAAACTACGTGTCCCATAAACATAACTTCCCTCAATAATTAGTCATACTTGCTTAACTTAGCATAGAGCTTCTTCTATCGAGAATCTGCAAACCACTTTAAGATGTTCATCATGTTCAACCTCGGTCTTAGAGTATATCAGAATATCAAAGATAAACATTACGAAAAATTGATCTAGATACGATTGGAACACCTTATTCATGAGATCCATTAATGCAGCCAGAACATTAGTTAGATCGAAAGGCATAACAAGAAACTCGTAATCACCATAATAAGTCATAAAGTCAATCTTATGCGTATCAGATTCTTTTACCTTCAAATGATGGTACCCTAATCGCAGATCAATCTTGGAGAACACAGACGCTCCTCAGAATTGATCGAACAAATGAGTTGGCTAGTTATGAGTTGAGAATTTGCTTGAATGAATGGGATATATGAAGTATGTTTTTGGCATAGTTAGTTGATACATGAAATGGTCAAGTTTTGATTAAGTAAATGAATGAATTATGCTTGTGATGAGATGAGTTTTAGTTTTGTAATTTGGATGGTTATTTTGGTATGTTCTTGATTGCCAATAGGCATGAGATGTCTTGATGAATTTGATTGTAGGTAAGACCCATGTGGGTGGCATTTTGGCCTTACAAATGGCCTATGTTGCCACACGGTTGTGGCACACGGGCGTGCCTAGTGACCGTGGGACAAAGTCAGTAGCTAGCATAAGAGTACACGGCCTTGGCACACGGACGTGCCAAGTAGCCGTGTGGTTTTAACATAATCGACCACGGACAAAGTACACGGGCGTGCTTGATGGCCGTGGAGCCAAGTCAGATTCGACCACGGGAAGTACACACGGGAGTGTCTAGCAGCTGTGGGAGGCACACAGCCTGCCCACACGGGCGTGTAACCCCTGAATCTTTAAAAAGTTTTAAATTTCCGAGAATGTCTGTATGTGCTTCGGTTTAGTCCCGACCTGATTTATAAGCATGTTTTAGGTCTCGTTGACCGTATTAAGGGACATTATGTTTGAGATTGATGGATGAATGTATGAACTTCTGAAAATGTTTTCAATCTGTCCGGTAGCGCCTTTAATCCTAATCCGGTGACGGATACGGGTTAGGGGTGTTACATTTGGTCGGTATCAGAGCTACAGTTTAGTCGATTCTCAGACTAACGTAACGTGTTAGAGTCTAGCTATACATGCCATATATCTGAATTGTGATAGTGTGATGAATCCTGACGCATAAAATATGATTTTTGTATAGCAATGGATCTCGAAAGAGCCGTAGCTGACGACGTAGAAAGTAATGCGCCTACTCCCGTGCAAGGGACAGTGCCCTCTGATCTGAGACCGGCTACGAGCGATCAAGAGGGAGAAGCTAAACAGGCTTTCTTCCAGATGATGAGTAAGGGGTTCACTCAATTCGTAAAGAATAACCCGACTGTTTCACAACCCCCGCCCCCGATTAATCCTCCTCAGACATCCGATATACCTCTGACTGTAAATCTAAATCCGTGGAATAAGCCTCCGGTTGACAAGATCTGCAAGTATGGGACTAAAGAGTTCCGAGCTACTAATGATGATGATGCTGAAAAGGCTGAGTTTTGGTTAGAAAATACTATTTGGGTATTCGATGAAATGTCTCTTACTCTGGAAGAATGCATAAAATGTGTTGTATCATTACTCTGAGATGCAGCGTATCAATGGTGGAAAACTTTGATTTCTGTTGTTCCAAAAGAGCGAGTTACATGGGACTTCTTTCAGATCGAGTTTTGGAAGAAATATATCAGTGAGAGATTCATTGATCAGAAACGAAAAGAATTTCTGGAATTGAAACAAGGCCGTATGACTGTTACGGAATATGAACGAGAGTTTGTGAGACTGAGTCAGTATGCTCAAGAATATGTATCATCTGAAGCTATAATGTGCAAAATATTCAAAGATGGTCTTAATGAAGATATTCGCCTGTTAGTCAGGATATTGGAAATAAAAGAGTTCGTAGTACTCGTTGATAGAGCGTACAAAGCTGAGGCACTCGAAAAAGATGAAAGAAAAGCAGAGTTTGAAGCCTGAGATATGAGAAAAATGTTTCTGAGCAAATCATTTCAGTCTGCTCTGAAGAGATTCAGAGATGATCAAAGTCGTTTCAGAGATAATGTGGGACATTCGAGCAGAAATGGAGTTAGATCGCAAATGAGTTCCAAAACTCCAGCAACTTCAGTGGCCAGTGTTGGTAATGTTCAATCAGAGAGACCTGAATGTAAACATTGTGGAAAAAGGCATTCGGGAAGTTGTATACTAAATGACTGAGCCTGTTTCAGATGTGGATCACTTGATCATTTTATCCGTGATTGCCCTAAGTCTGTTGAGCCAAAAACTATTCAGAATTTGAGATCGGATAATGCACCTATGAGAGGAAGACCTTCGAAGAATGTAAGAAATGTTAGTGGTAGTCAGAGAACTAAGAGAGACACTGTTGCAATATCTGAAGCTAGAGTGCCTGCAAAAGCATATGCTATCCGAGCTCGAGAGGAAGCTTCATCACCAGATGTTATAACAGGTACTTTTACTCTTTATGATACTTCTGTGATTGCATTGATAGCCCCTGGTTCTATGCATTCATATATATGCATGAATATAGTATTCAGTAAGACTTTGCCTGTAGAGTCTACTGAGTTTGCTATAAAAGTATCGAACCCCTTAGGTAAAAGTGTCCTAGTTGACAAAGTATGCAAGAACTGTCCGTTAATGTTTCGAGATATCTGTTTCCCTGTTGATTTGATGCTTTTGCCATTTGATGAGTTTGATATCATTCCGGGTATTGACTGGTTGTCTTTGCATGATGCTGTTGTGAATTGTAAAAGAAAGACTATTGATTTGAGATGTCCGAATAATGAAATTGTACGGGTTGAGTCTAATGATTTGAATGGATTGCTTGCTGTGATATCTGTATTGAAAGCTCAAAGTTCTGTGACAAAGGGTTATGAGACATATTTTGCTTATGCAATTGATTCGAAAGCATCTGAAAAGAAATTTGAATAAGTGCCTATTGTATGTGAATATTCTGATGTGTTCCCTGAAGAGTTACCAGGTTTGCCTCCGATTCGTGAAGTTGAGTTTGGTATTGAATTGTTGCCTGGTACTACACCTATTTCGATAGTTCCGTATAGAATGAAATCAACAGAATTGAAAAAGTTAAAGTCACAGTTGCAAGAATTGACTGATAGAGGGTTTGCTAGATATAGTTTTTCGCCTTGGGGTGCTCTTGTCTTGTTTGTGAAAAAGAAAGATGGCACGATGAGAATGTGCATCGATTATCATCAGTTGAATAAGGTGACTATAAAGAATAAATATCCGTTACCCAGAATTGATGACTTATTTGATCAGTTAAAAAGAGCTACTGTGTTTTCTAAGATTGATCTGAGATCGGGATATTATCAGTTAAGTGTGAAAGACTCAGACATACCGAAAACTGCTTTTAGAACGAGGTACGGGCACTATGAGTTTTTAGTTATGCCATTTGGACTAACCAATGCTCCTGTTGTTTTTATGGATCTGATGAACAGAATTGTCAGACCGTACCTAGATCGATTTGTTGTGGTATTCATAGATGACATCCTGATTTATTCACGTGATGAAAATGAGCATGCTAAACATTTGAGAATTGTGTTGCAAACCTTGAGAGAAAAGCAATTGTATGCGAAATTTAGCAAATGTGAATTCTGGTTACACGAGGTTAGTTTTCTAAGGCATATTGTGTCAGCTTCTGGGATTCGAGTTGATCCGAGTAAGATTTCTGCTATTCTGGATTGGAAACCTCCGAAGAACGTGTCTGAAGTTCGTAGTTTTCTAGGACTAGCTGGTTATTACCGTCGATTTGTAAAAGGATTTTCGGTGATAGCTACTCCGTTAATGAAACTACTTCAGAAAGATGTTAGATTTGAATGGCCTGATAAATGTCAGAAAAGTTTTGATCAATTGAAAACTCGATTAACAGAAGCTCCAATGTTAGTACAACCAGAATCAGGCAAAGAATTTGTGATTTACAGTGATGCTTCATTAAATGGTTTGGGATGTGTTTTGATGCAGGAAGGCAAAGTTGTAGCTTATGCTTCGAGGCAATTGAAGCCGCATGAAAAGAATTATCCGACACACGACCTTGAGCTGGCTGCGATTGTGTTTGCACTTAAGATTTGGCGCCATTATCTGTACGGTGAGAAATGTCATGTGTTTTCAGATCATAAAAGTTTGAAATACTTAATGACTCAGAAAGATTTAAACCTGTGTCAAAGAAGATGGTTAGAGCTATTAAAAGATTATGAACTTGTGATAGATTATCATCCGGGTAAAGCAAACATTGTTGCTGATGCATTGAGTAGAAAATCATTATTTGCACTACGTGCTTTGAATGCTCAGTTGAATTTATCTGATGATAGTTCTGTGCTAGCTGAATTAAAAGCGAAACTGTTTTTTATATAGAAGATATGTGATGCCCAAAAATCTAATAATGAATTGCTAGCGAAACGAGTACTGTGTGATTCGAATTCTGAATCTGAGTTTCGAGTTGTTGATGATTGTTTGAGATTACGAGGTCGTATCTGTGTTTCGAGAAATTCAGAGTTGGTTTAGTTGATTTTAAATGAAGCACATAACAGTCGTCTATCTGTTCATCTGAGAAGTACCAAAATGTACCATGATTTGAAACGACACTATTGGTGGTCTGGTATGAAATGAGATATTTCTGAATTTGTTTCGAAATGTATAATCTATCAGCAGGTGAAAGCTGAACATCACGATCCGTCTAGTTTGCTACAACCGATTTTGATTCCTGAATGGAAATGGGATAGAGTGACGATGGATTTTGTTTCGGGATTGCCTCTGACTCCGAGAAAGAAAGATGCAATTTTAGTAGTAGTTGACCAATTGACGAAATTTGCCCATTTTATTTCGGTAAGATCTGACTATTAACTTGATAGATTAGCTGAGCTTTATATTTTTGAAATTGTGAGATTGCACGGGGTGCCACTATCCATTGTGTCAGATAGAGATCCTAGATTTACATCGAGTTTCTGGAAGAAATTTCAAGAAGCATTAGGCACGAAACTACACTTCAGTACAGCTTTTCATCAGCAAATGAATGGTCAGTCTGAACGGATCATTCAGATTCTCGAAGACATGTTAAGATGTTATATACTTGAGTTTAACGGTACGTGGGAACAATATCTGCCATTGATGGAATTTGCATATAATAATAGTTTTCAATCGAGCGTCAAAATGGCACCATATGAAGCTTTGTACGGACATAAATGTCGTACACCTCTGTATTGGACAAAGCTCAGTGAAAATAAGATACACGGGGTCGATTTGATAAAAGATTCAGAACAGAAAGTGAAACTGATCTGAGATTGTTTGAAAGCAGCACCTGATCGTCAGAAGTCTTATGCGGACTTGAAATGAAAAGATATAGAATTTGAGATCGGCGACAAAGTATTTTTGAAAGTCTCTCTGTAGAAGAAAGTACTTCGATTCGGATGTAAAGGCAAGTTAAGTCCGAGTTTCATCGGACCGTATGAGATCATTGAATGAGTTGGGCCTGTTGCATATAGACTAAGTTTGCCCTCTGAGTTAGAAAAGATCCATAATGTATTTCATGTCTCGATGCTCTATAGATATCGATCCGATCCGTCACATGTGATTGCCCCATCTGAAATTGAAATCCAATCTGATATGACTTACGAAGAGGAACCAATTCGTTTCTTAGCTCATGAAGTGAAAGAGTTAAGAAACAAGAAAATTTCGTTAGTGAAAGTATAGTTGAATCGACATGGAATAGAAGAGGCAAATTGGGAGCGGAAAGAATCAATGAGACAACAATATCCGACTCTGTTTAACGGTAAGATTTTAGGGGACGAAAATCCCTAAGGGGAAGAACTGTAACAGTCTGGTTTATACCCTAGTCGAAACAGTGGTTTTGGGACCACAAATTCGAGTCTGAATAATATTTTAATAATACTGTGCCATTGATGAGTGTTTAAGCATGTGTTAAATTTTCGTAAGTTAATTTGTCTGTTTGTGTGTTCAATTTGGCAAAAGGATTGAATTGCATTAAATGTGAAAGTTGCTTGCTATTTGTTAAAGTTCCAATGTGTTGTGGCTTTGTAAAGGTGAAGGCCTTATGAAGCAAATAGACCACTATTTAGTTAGTGGAGGAACAAAAGACAAATATGCCCTTATTATATGTTTGTTTTATTTATTAATTGAATGGACATTTTAGTAAATGGATTAATAATATGTTATTAATAAAACAAATGAAAAAGCTAGTGGATGTGTTCATCCATTCTAGCCGAAAATACCAAAGAAAAAGAGAAAGAAATATGAAGCTAGGGCATTCGGCTATAAAACTCTTTGATTAAGGTATGATTTTGATTCAGTTTTCGATAATTTTTATGTTTTTGCAATCGTTGCTTAGTCTACTATCAAGCCCATGTCTTAATTTGATGAATTGATGTTGTTCATGAGATGTGCCATTGATGATATGTTGAGCTTTGTGATGATTTATGGTGTTAAATGAAAGATTTGAGCTAGATGAACATAATTTGTTCTTGAAATTTTGATGAATTTAGCTAATTAGGGCTAAATTGAGAAAATAGTAACTTGAAGGACTAAATTGCAAATTTGAGGGAAAATATGGGCTTGTATGATATATATATGCATTCGGCTAAGCTTGGATGTGTGATGATTTTGTGAATTTGATGTTTTGAGAAAAATTGACTAAATTGATAAATTGTGCAAATGTGAGGGTTAATTTGTAAATAGCCCTAAATGTGTGTCCTTGGATTGAGTTGAATGAATTAGTGAATAAAAGGGTTAATTCTGAATATGTTTAGATCAAAAACTGAGGAAAACGGACTTAGATCACGGGAAAGCGAAAGTAACCGAGTAACCGTTTCCATTTCTGTTAAATCGAATCCGAGGTAAGTCATTATGCAAATAAACGTATTGTATTGAATTATGTATGTTCTTATGACTATTGTTATCAATGATATTTATGATATGATCTGTTCATGAATTCCGAGATAAGGATTACTTAGTGTCAATGTCCGAGAAGTCCCGTACGAACCTAGGAATAGATAGGATTAGCTATGTCATGACATAGGTATATGTTCTGTTTTATCATGTAAGACCAGGTCTGGGACGTTGGCATTGATTCGAGGTTTCGTGTAAGACCTCGTTTGGGACGTTGGCATCGATATGATCTTGACGTGTAAGACCTCGTCTGGGGCGTTGGCATCGATATGATCTTTCCGTGTAAGACCTCGTCTGGGACGTTGGCATCGATATGATCTTTACGTGTAAGACCATGTATGGGACATCGGCATCGTATTGATTCGTGTAAGACCCTATCTGGGACAATGGCATCGATATCTGAGTGCATATAAGACCTCGTCTGAGACATTGGCATTGTACAACTATTCCAAGTTTTCTGAGTATCCTATTAGGTTCCTATCGGTTCAATGGGCAAATCTGAGCTATGAACAATTACGTGAATGTATATTTCATTTCAGGTACGTTTGGTATATACACTAAGTGTGTATAAAAGGTAAGTACCTATATGATCTTGATTTGAAGAAAAGTATGATTAAATATGAGAATGTAAGTGGGATACAAGAGTGGTTATGAAAGAGCTAAGTATATATGTATGATTCTTGAATTGATGAATGTGAAATATAGCCAAGTATATGAACCAAAGCAAATATGGATAGTTTACTAAGTAAATGTTATGTACCAATGTACCATATGCATATGTGCCTTTTATGCTAAGTTTATTTGTATTATGACTTACTAAGCTTTTAGAAAGCTTACTTTGTGTGTGTATTTTCTCTGTTTTATAGGTCGTCAAAGCTATTGAAGGCTCGGGACCGTTGAGGAACATCGTCACACTACTCAACTTGTGTTTGGTACATTTTGGAAATGTAAATAGCTAGATATGGCATGTATAGGCTAGTATTAGATATAAGTTTATTATATGAACTTAGCCATGTGATTTGGCTAGTTATGAGTTGAGAATTTGCTTGAATGAATGGGATATGTGAAGTATGTTTTTGGCATAGTTAGTTGATACATGAAATGGTCAAGTTTTGATTAAGTAAATGAATGAATTATGCTTGTGATGAGATGAGTTTTAGTTTTGTAATTTGGATGGTTATTTTGGTATGTTCTTGAGTGCCAAATAGGCATGAGATGTCTTGATGAATTTGATTGTAGGTAAGACCCATGTGGGTGGCATTTTGGCCTTACAAATGGCCTATGTTGCCACACGATTGTGGCACACGGGCGTGCCTAGTAACCTTGGGACAAAGTCAGTAGCTAGCATAAGAGTACATGGCCTTGGCACACGGACGTGCCAAGTAGCCGTGTGGTTTCAACAGGATCGACCACGGACAAAGTACACGAGCGTGCTTGATGGCCGTGGAGCCAAGTCAGATTCCACCACGGGAAGGACACACGGGAGTGTCGAGCAGCCGTGGGAGGCACACGGCCTGCCCACACGGGCGTGTAACCCCTGAATCTTTGAAAAGTTTTAAATTTCTGAGAATGTCTGTATGTGTTTCAGTTTAGTCCCAACCCGGTTTATAAGCATGTTTTAGGTCTCGTTGACCGTATTAAGGGACATTATGTTTGAGATTGATGGATGAATGTATGAACTTCTGAAAATGTTTCCGATCTGTCCGGTAACGCCTTTAATCCTAATCCGGTGACGGATACGGGTTAGGGGTGTTACAACACCCCTAACCCTTATTCGTCACTAGAATAGGGTTACAGAGTGTTACTAGACTTTACGAATTAAATACGAACATTTCATAACATTTAATATACATATCAGAAACCAATCATAAAACACTCGTGTTGTCCCTTGTATGAGCTCTCGAGGCTCAAAATATACATTAGAAGCAAGTCGAGACCAAACCAGAAACTTAGAGAATTTCCCTAAAATTTCAAAATTTTTCTTAGGAGTAGGGGTTACACGCCTATGTGGTCAAGCCAGAGACATGTTTGTGTCTTAGGCCGTGTGCGCGTTCGATGTGAGGCACATAGTCGTGTCCAAACCTGTGTAACTCTCTGACTTGGGTTACATGGCCAACCATACACCTGTGTGTTAGGCCTTGTGTAGGGTGCATGGGTCACATGGCCAAGCCACACGTCAGTGTGCTAGGCCGTGTGCAAAAACCTGGGCATTCTGTTTCTAAATTTTAAGATGCAGGGGATACACGGCCAACCCATACGCCCATGTGCTAGGCCATTTGTTACACACGGCTGAGACACACGTCCGTGTCTCTACCCGTGTGGACAAAAATAGGCCATTTTAAGGCCACTTTTCTCACCCAATCTTGATATTAACCTACGGACAACCATTTCCACACTCACATATCACAATAAAACCTTCAATTCAAGCCAATATCAAGTTTTTATAACTAACATATCATCACATATATTCAAATATCTTAACTTACCAAATTAACTACTTACACCTATGTGCATATTTTACTAAATTCAATAGTTCAAACCATGTTTCATATTCCTATTAATTAACCATCATCTAAACATTTCATGCATACTTCATACATGATTAATCATACTCATATAAGTTGATTTGAAATATAAACAAAGTATAACTCTTAATATTTACACAAATCAACTTTACTTAAAACTACTACAACCCTATACATGCCATATAAACCAAAATATACATTGCAAAAACTACCGGATAAAGTTGGATAGTGAGGCTTGATGAGTTGATCTGATCTCCAGGCCTCACGTTAATCTACAAGGACAATAAACAACATGAGTAAGCTTAATGAAGCTTAGTAAGTCCGATAGGTTAAACATAGATCTTACCAAACTTGATATAATAAATTTAATAATAGTAGATTAATCATACATTCTCCCTGTCAAACACAACATAATTCAATAAACACACTTCCTTCAAATCAATATCAATAATATTATTAATTTTCCAACATTAATTTCATATGTCACTTGTCAAATCTTACTAAATCGGAGAATGACTTACGGATATGAGTACTTCGTATTCAAAAGCTCGAAGGCTGCACAGAAGCACATAAATGCTAAATATAAACCTATAAAAGGGTTGAACGGAAGCTCACAGGAGATAGATGGAAACCCATAATTGTAACATCCTTAATTAGGGGCTGTTGTGTTTGAACTTCTTTGCATGTGTGTGGATTGTTTGTGTTGCTATTTGAAGTGTTCTAGAGGCTAGTTATAAGCCAAAGGTAGGCCCGAGCTGTAGGAAAATTTTTGTTTTTAAGTTTTAGTTAAGGGGAGCTGAAGGAGCTAGAAGTTAAGTATATTTCGTGGGGAATTTGAGCACAAATATGGGCTTGGTAAAGTGGCAAGGAGGCGCCACTTAGGGCCTTGAGGGTGACGCCACATGCAGGGAAGGGAGAGCTCAGGTTCGAGCAGTAGAAATCCCATTTTCTGCTTATCATTTTGACGTCAAGGGGGAAGGAGTTGTGCTCAGCACAAACTCTGTCAGATAAGCTATGAACAAGTCAAATTAATTTGAATTGGTGGCAAGGAGAGAATTTAGGAGCTTGACTAATTCAAACTCTTTCGAATTAGTGGCCAGGAGAAGCTTGAAGCAGTTGCCGAAATTTGAACTCCTGTTTAGGAGGAGTGTTCGATTTGGAAAGCTGAGTTAGGGGGTGCCGAAATTCCTTAGTAGGATAGGTGGTCATTTTCGGCTAGCTTGGAAGGCCTTCATTCTTTGTTTTGTGTCGAAGCCGAAAACCCCTTTGAGCCTTGTCGATTTCTCCCTAGTGCACCATATTGAAGTAAAAGCCGAAACCACCATAGGTACTTGTCGTTTTCCCCTCCAGAACACTTAGCCAAATCTACACAAGAACCATTTGGAAACTCTCTTATTCTCCTTTGAAACCGGAACCTCATTTGACATCTTTTTGCTCTTCTCTTTTTCGGCAATTAAGGTGCTTGGCCGAATCTTCTTCTCTCCCATCTCTCTCACTTTTTTTTCTCCCATTCTTGCTCAAAGTCGAAAGCCTTCCTCTTCCCCTTCATCTTTTTCTTTTCTCAAACCTTTGTGCCGAAATCCTCTCCTTTTTCCTTTGCCGAATCCCCTCTCTTTCTTTTCACTTTCTTTTCTATTCTCTACCTCCATTTTAGCCGAATCTCCTTTGTTGCTCTCCATCATTGCCAAAATTTCTTAAACTCTCCCTTTCTCATTATTGGCCGAATATCAGTCTAGCATAGATCTCATTGGTTTTTCCAATCGGTTTTAAAAAGGGTAAGTATTCTTGGCCGAATTCCTTTATTCCTTTTCTTTCCTCTCTGTCGACTCTCATGAGAGCAAAAGCCGAATTTCGGCATTTGTTAACAAGATTTCTAATTATCTTTGGAAAACGATTTCTCCTAGGTTCTTCGGGATTTTGGAAGCAGTAGATCGGGGTTAGTATTCTCCGACAATCTATTTTCATTAAGTCTGTGGTAAGGATCCATGTTGTTTCAATTATTCTTTTAGTTGTTTGTAAAGCCAAAGGCTATTGAAAATGAGTGTTAATGGTTGCCGATTGTAGGGGAAGGTTCAATCTCACATACTTTGGGTGGTGGCCAGTATTCAAGGAGCATTAAGGTAAGGTTTGGGGTCCCATGCGTTAACCCATCGGGATTTATTGGTTTGGCCATTGTAGGACAAAGGGGATCTAGTGCAGTAGATCGGGTCTTCAGAATTTAGTGATTGCGTTAGTAACAGGTGTGTAACTTACACACTTTATAACTTGGTAAATATACTAATAACCTAAATATGTTAAAAGCCGAAAACTGTGTAGATCTTGATATGATACCTTATGGGTATGAGCAAGGATTCAGGTAAGTCCGTTTCGATATGATTTTGCTATATGATGCTTAATACCATGATCTATGATATATTTGCTATATGTTTCATATTAAGGCATGATGGCATGATTTGTACATGTAATGCATTGTTATGGGTGATATGAGAGGAGGGGGAAGTTTGATATCCGTGACTTTGGGTCACCAGTGGTTTGGCACCACCAGTGGTTTGGTACCACAGTTAATTTCGTGACTTTGGGTCACCAGAGGTTTGGCACCTCATAGCGACTCGTCCCAGTGGCTTAGCACCACAGTGGGTTGGCCCCACAGTTGATATATCGGGATTATCGCCAGTGATTTTGTTTCACAATGTGTGTTGGCCCCACACTTGGATTATTGATATTCGTGACTTTGGGTCACCAGAGGTTTGGCACCTCATAGCGACTCGTCCCAGTGGCTTAGCACCACAGTGGGTTGGCCCCACATTTGATATGACAGGATTGTCGCCAGTGATTTGGTATCACAACGTGGGTTGGCCCCACAGATGGATTATTCGTGACTTTGGGTCACCAGTGGTTTGGCACCACCTTATTATTGGATATCAGTGACTTTGGGTCACCAGTGGTTTGGCACCACCAGTGGTTTGGTACCACACGGGGTAGAAACGGAGTTATGGATGGCTAGGTTTGGGTGCATGATATATTGCTTGGTTATGATTTGTGTAAGCATGTTGCATTAACTGGGAGGGGGATTATGCACTGAGTCTTGGTGGCTCACCTTCTCCCTTATCTTTTCAGGTGACTCGTAGACCGCGGATGAGGAGCCGGTGGGACTCGAGGTGGCCATGCATTAAATACATTCGATTTTACATGGACTTTGATTTGGGTATTTATTTTAAATTTTGGTTTGTAATTGGGTTTGTAATAAGGCCTTTAAAATTATGTTTTTGGATTATTTTATATGTTTTAGACTTGATTTCAAATATGGCAAAGTAAATTAGTTGTTGGATTTAATAACTTGAACACAAGGATTTCTAAACTATAATATGCAATGGTTTTCAAAGCTTTACCATCGGGTAATGCAATTCACTTGATAATAAAGGCAACTCAAATGATTTCTGAATTTAAGTTTCCACACCCGATTGCAAACGGTTTTTCAAATTAACTAAGAAGGAATCATTTGGGTTTTTAATTGACATAAATGTTTTCCCAAAATATTGATCAACAAGTGTGTTTTTAAAAGATTATTCGGCTTTCAAAGATAACTAACGATTTTAACCCTTACGTTCACAAGATTTTTTTGGTCTCAAGTAATAACAAAGGAAGTTTTTACTGAATTTAAACAGGCAACTTGTTTTCTTCGAAACGTTTTCATCCTGTGACATGCCAGATTCGGTTGTGGTGTGTTGACCGGGTTTGGGGTGTTACAATTGTGGTATCAGAGCCAAGTTTAAAAGCTCGGCTGTGGGCCTGAGGCCCAAAGTGTTTTAAAGTATGGTTCCAAATTGTTTTTATTTGAAACTATATAGTTTGAAAGGCATGGCACCGAGTCTCCGGCACCAATCCGCCCAGGTAAGTACCCCTAACTAATGTTTGCATATGATTATAGCTATGATGAGATAAGCTTTGAATAACTAGTGATAGTGGACTACCCTAGAGACTGAAACTTATAGGACTCAGTGGACTCGCGGAAAACAAAACTCTTCAATAAGAACTATTCATAAGACTGTGCCTTAATGATAGTGGAATAACGACTGATGCATAAAACTTTTTAACTCAGATAAGTCGAGGCATTAGACATGAGCACTCGAGGTCATGGTTGTAATACACGTGGACGCGGTCGGGGGAGGATGGCAGTGTCTGAACCAGTGGGGTCTGGTCAGGGGTCAGAAAATGAGATACCACTACCACCAGCTGCAGGTGGTGAGTTTCAGGATCAGACGGGGGATGACGCAGTATCGCAGGCGATGCTGCGAGTTCTTGAGAGAATAGCTGGAGTAGGTGGAGGTGCTGGAGCTCGAAAATCTGTACCTGAGCGACTCCGAGCCAATGGAGCCGAGGTATTTGGAGGTGTCGCTGGTGTGGCTCCCAGTACGGCTGAGTATTGGTTAGAGGTGACGGAGCGAATCATGGATGACCTGGATCTGACTGCTGAGGGAAAACTGAAAGGGATAGTGTCACTTCTCCGGGATGAGTCATACCAGTGGTGGCTCACGGTTCGGGATAGTGCAGCAGCGGATGATCTCACTTGGGACTATTTTAAGGCGGCTTATCAAAAGAAATATGTTGGGTCTAGCTATATTGACACGCAGCGGAAGGCGTTTCTGAGACTGGTTCAGGGGAGTAAGTCTGTATCGGAGTATGAGGCAGAATTTTTAAGGTTGAGCCAGTATGCTAGGGGTATCGTTGCTACAGAACATGAGCGATGTGTGAGGTTTGAGGATGAATTGAGAGATGAGCTGAGATTGCTGATTGCTCCACAGCAGGAGCGAAAGTTTGCTGTGCTGGTGGAAAAGGCTAAGGTAGCCGAAGGGGTAAAGGAGTCTGTGAGGCAGAATCTGGATAGGAATAGACATAAGAGAGGTTTTGGATCATCTGGGTCTGCCAGTAATTCTCAGAAAAGGGCTAGGCAGAGTGGGCCGAATCAGGCTGGGAGGCCTGTAGCTGCTAATCAGGGACCAGCGCAGTGTAACCGATATGGGAAATCTCATTGGGGAGGATGTTGGACCGGTGGTAAAGGATGCTTTGAGTGTGGCTCGCTGGATCATCGTGTGAGGGACTGCCCACGTAAGCTAGCCAGGATTCAGTCTAAGGGTCAAGGTCGTGTTCAGTTCAGAAATGAGGGACTGCCACAGCAGAGGGGTCGTGGTACTGGTAGAGGAGGTAATGGTTTTGGTCGGGGCCGCGGAGCACAGGGCAGAGGTGCATGCAACACTGAGGCAAGACATCCTGGGTTGGTATATGCAGCGAGGCGTCGAGAGGAGGGCGACGCACCGGACGTCATAACCGGTACGTTCTTAATCTTTGGATTACCATATTCTGCTTTGATTGATGTGGGTTCGACACATTCGTATGTTGCTAGTAGCATAGTAGAGACTATGAACCTAGACTTTGAGACTACTTCTAGGGAGATGACAGTAATTAGCCCTCTAGGTCACTCTGTAGAAGTAAATAAGCTGTATAGGGATGTACCCCTAGAACTCCAAGGGGTAGTGTTTGTAGCCGATCTGATGGAACTGCCGTTTGGGGAGTTCGATCTGATTCTTGGGATGGACTGGTTGGTAAAGTACCATGCAAGTTTGGGTTGCGCGGCTAAGCGCATGGTTTTGAAAACGGCTGAGGGTGAAGAGGTAGCGATGATAGGTAATAGAAGAGATTATCTATCCAACGTGGTATCTGCTTTGAAAGCTGAGAAGATGGTCAGGAAGGGCTGTGAAGCGTTTATGGTTCATGTGTGTGCTTTGGAGGCTAAGGAGTCTGCGGTAGGGAATGTCTGAACAGTAAAGGAATTTGCTGACGTATTTCCAAAGGAACTTCTAGGATTGCCTCCAGATCGTGAAGTTGAATTTGGCATAGATCTGTTACCCGGAACTGCGCCAGTGTCTATTGCCCCATATAGGATGGTGCCGAAGGAATTAGTGGAACTAAAGGCTCAAATTTAGGAGTTGTTGGACCGAGGTTTTATCCGGCCAAGTGTTTCGCCTTGGGGAGCGCCAGTACTCTTTGTGAAGAAGAAAGACAATACAATGCGGATGTGTATAGACTACCGCCAGTTGAATAAGCTGATGATCAAGAACAAGTATCCGTTGCCGAGGATAGATGACTTGTTTGATCAGCTTAAGGGTGCATCGGTTTTCTCAAAGATTGATTTAAGGTCTGGGTATCATCAGCTAAAGGTGAAAGAGGCTGATATCCACAAGACGGCGTTTCGCACTTGGAATGGGCACTACGAGTTTCTGGTAATGCCGTTTGGGTTGACTAACGCACCGGCAGCGTTCATGGACATGATGAACCGAGTATTCCAGTAGTATTTGGATCAGTTTGTCGTGGTATTTATAGATGACATTTTGGTATACTCAAAGTCAGAGGAGGATAGTGTTGCAGATTCTGAGGGAAAAGCAGTTATTTGCCAAGTTTAGTAAGTGCGAGTTCTGGCTTAGGGAGGTGACTTTCTTGGGTCACGTGGTGTCAGCTGAGGGGATTAGAGTGGATCCTCGCAAGATTGAGGCAGTTTTGGATTGGAAACCGCCTAAGTCAGTGGCAGAAATTCGGAGTTTTCTAGGTCTGGCACGGTATTATCGAAGATTTGTAGAGGGATTTTCTTTGGTCGCAGCACCAATGACCAAGTTATTGAGGAAAGGAGTTCCATTTGTGTGGTCTGAGAAACAACAAGAAAGTTTCGACAAGTTGAAAAAGATTCTGACTGAAGCTCCAGTTTTGATTCAGCCTGAGGCAGGAAAGGAATTCACATCGCATACTGGTTTGGGATGTGTGCTGATGCAGGAAGGGAAGGTAGTGGCTTATGCATCTCGACAGCTGAGACCGCATGAGGTTAATTATCCGACACATGATTTGGAATTAGCTGCAGTGGTTTTCGCCTTGAAGATATGGAGACATTATTTGTACGGAGAGAAGTCGATAGTCTACACGGATCACAAGAGTTTGAAGTACCTTTTGACCCAGAAGGATTTGAACTTGAGACAGCGGAGATGGATCGAACTGTTGAAGGACTACGACTATTCAATTGAGTATCATCCAGGCAAGGCTAACGTGGTGGCAGACGCGTTGAGCCGTAAGGTTGTATCAGACTTGAGAGCGATGTTTGCTCGTCTTAGCTTGTATGACGATGGGAGTCTTTTGGCAGAATTGCAGGTTAAGCCAACTTGGGTTGAGCAGGTTAAGGAGAAACAGTTAATGGATGAGGGCTTGAATGCTCGGAGGTTACAAGTTCAGAATGGTGGTTTGGAGGGTTATAGTTTGTCCAGTGATGGAGTATTGTGTTTTCAAGGGAAAACGTGTATGCCGAAGGATATCGAGTTAAGGCAGAGGATTCTTCAGGACGCACATAGCAGCCCATACGCTATGCATCCTGGAGGTAGCAAGATGTACAGGGATTTACGAGAGCATTTTTGGTGGCCAGGTCTGAAGCGGGAAGTAACTGAGTTTGTGGGTAAATGTCTGACGTGTCAGCAGGTCAAGGCTGAACATCAGTTACCATCAGGTTTACTTCAGCCGGTGAAGATTCCACAGTAGAAGTGGGAAAGGATCGCTATGGACTTTGTCAGTGGATTACCCCTTACGCTTAGTAAGAAGGACTCAGTTTGGGTGATTGTGGATCATCTGACTAAGTCAGCTCATTTCATACCGGTAAGGGTTGATTACTTGCTTCAGAAGTTAGCTAAGCTGTATGTGGCAAAGATAGTGAGGTTGCACGGTGTGCCAGTATCGATCATCTCGGACAGGATCCCAGGTTCACGTCGAGGTTTTAGAAAGCATTGCATCAGGCATTGGGTACGCGATTGGATTTCAGTACGGCATTTCATCCACAATCTGACAGGCAGTCAGAAAGGGTTATACAAATCTTAGAGGATATGCTGAGAGGTTGTGTTTTGGACTTCAGAGGCAGCTGGGAAGAATTCCTACCGTTAGCTGAATTTGCATACAACAATAGTTATCAGGCAAGCATTAAGATGGCACCATATGAGGCGTTATATGGTAGGAAGTGTTGTACGCCTACATGCTGGACAGAGTTGGGTGAACGTCAGATGTTGGGTCTAGAGTTGGTTGCGGAAACTGAGGATAAGGTTAAGTTGATTCAAGCTCGTTTGAAGGAAGCTTCGGACAGACAAAAGTCATATGCTGATCTCAAGCGGAGGGATATAGAGTTTGCCGTGGGTGACAAGGTCTTTTTGAAGGTCTCGCCATGGAAGAAGGCGTTGAGGTTTGGAAGGAAAGGCAAGTTAAGTCCAAGGTTTATTGGGCCGTATAAGGTGTTGAGACGAGCGGGACCAGTAGCCTATCAGCTTGAGTTGCCAGCAGAGCTGAGTCAGATACACGATGTGTTCCATGTCTCCATGCTTAGGCGCTATCGTTCAGATCCATCACATGTTGTAGCAGTAGAGGAAATTGAGGTGAGTCCAGATTTGACCATGGAAGAGGAACCAGTGCAGATTCTAGATCGAGATGTGAAAATTCTACGCAGGAAGTCAGTTCCGTTAGTGAAGGTATTGTGGCGTAATCATGGCATAGAAGAAGCTACATGGGAACCAGAGGATGTGATGAAACAACAATACCCTCAACTCTTTTGACCAGGTAATTTCGAGGCAGAAATTATTTTTAAGGGGGTAGAACTGTAACATCCTTAATTAGGGGTTGTTGTGTTTGAACTTCTTTGCATGTGTGTGGATTGTTTGTGTTGTTGTTTGAAGTGTTCTAGAGGCTAGTTATAAGCCAAAGGTAGGCCCGAGCTGTAGGAAAATTTTTGTTTTTAAGTTTTAGTTAAGGGGAGCTGAAGGAGCTAGAAGTTAAGTATATTTCATGGGGAATTTGAGCACAAATATGGGCTTGGTAAAGTGGCAAGGAGGCGCCACTTAGGGCCTTTAGGGTGACGCCACATGCAGGGAAGGGAGAGCTCAGGTTCGAGCAGCATAAATCCCATTTTCTGCTTATCATTTTGACGTCAAGGGGGAAGGAGTTGTGCTCAGCACAAACTCTGTCAGATAAGCTATGAACAAGTCAAATTAATTTGAATTGGTGGCAAGGAGAGAATTTAGGAGCTTGACTAATTCAAACTCTTTCGAATTAGTGGCCAGGAGAAGCTTGAAGCAGTTGCCGAAATTTGAACTCTTGTTTAGGAGGAGTGTTCGATTTGGAAAGCTGAGTTAGGGGGTGCCGAAATTCCTTAGTAGGATAGGTGGTCATTTTCGGTTAGCTTGGAAGGCCTTCATTCTTTGTTTTCTGTCAAAGCCAAAAACCCCTTTGAGCCTTGTCGATTTCTCCCTAGTGTACCATATTGAAGTAAAAGCCGAAACCACCATAGGTATTTGTCGTTTTCCCCTCCAGAACACTTAGCCAAATCTACACAAGAACCATTTGGAAACTCTCTTATTCTCCTTTGAAACCGGAACCTCATTTGACATCTTTTTGCTCTTCTCTTTTTCGACAATTAAGGTGCTTGACCGAATCTTCTTCTCTCCCATCTCTCTCTCTTTTTCTTTCTCCCATTCTTGCTCAAAGTTGAAAGCCTTCCTCTTCCCCTTCATCTTTTTCTTTTCTCAAACCTTTGTGCCGAAATCCTCTCCTTCTTCCTTTGCCCCCTCTCTTTCATTTCACTTTCTTTTCTATTCTCTACCTCCATTTTAGCCGAATCTCCTTTGTTGCTCTCCACCATTGCCGAAATTTCTTAAACTCTCCCCTTCTCATTATTGGCCGAATATCAGTCTAGCATAGATCTTCTTGGTTTTTCCAATCGGTTTTAAAAAGGGTAAGTATTCTTGGCCGAATTTCTTTATTCCTTTTCTCTCCTCTCTGTCGACTCTCATGAGAGCAAAAGCCGAATTTCGGCATTTGTTAACAAGATTTCTAATTATCTTTGGAAACCGATTTCTCCTAGGTTCTTCGGGATTTTGGAAGCAGTAGATCGGGGTTAGTATTCTCTGACAATCTATTTTCATTAAGTCTGTGGTAAGGATCCATGTTGTTTCAATTATTCTTTTAGTTGTTTGTAAAGCCGAAGGCTATTGAAAATGAGTGTTAATGGTTGCCGATTGTAGGGGAAGGTTCAATCTCACATACTTTGGGTGGTGGCTAGTATTCAAGGAGCATTATGGTAAGGTTTGGGGTCCCATGCGTTAACCCTTCGTGATTTATTGGTATGGCCGAATGGCCTTGTTAATGGTTTTGGTTTGGCCGAATGTAGGACAAAGGGGATCTAGTGCAGTAGATCGGGTCTTCGGGATTCAGTGATTGCGTTAGTAATAGGTGTGTAACTTACACACTTTATAACTTGGTAAATATACTAATAACCTAAATATGTTAAAAGCTGAAAACTATGTAGATCTTGATATGATACCTTATGGGTATGAGCAAGGATTCAGGTAAGTTCGTTTCGATATGATTTTGCTATATGATGCTTAATACCATGATCTATGATATATTTGCTATATGTTTCATATTAAGGCATGATGGCATGATTTGTACATGTAATGCATTGTTATGGGTGATATGAGAGGAGGGGGAAGTTTGATATCCGTGACTTTGGGTCACCAGTGGTTTGGCACCACCAGTGGTTTGGTACCACAGTTAATTTCGTGACTTTGGGTCACCAGAGGTTTGGCACCTCATAGCGACTCGTCCCAGTGGCTCAGCACCACAGTGGGTTGGCCCCACAGTTGATATATCGGGATTGTCGCTAGTGATTTTGTTTCACAATGTGGGTTGGCCCCACACTTAGATTATTGATATTCGTGACTTTGGGTCACCAGAGGTTTGGCACCTCATAGTGACTCGTCCCAGTGGCTTAGCACCACAGTGGGTTGGCCCCACATTTGATATGACGGGATTGTCGCTAGTGATTTGGTATCACAACGTGGGTTGGCCCCACAGATGGATTATTCGTGACTTTGGGTCACCAGTGGTTTGGCACCACCTTATTATTGGATATCAGTGACTTTGGGTCACCAGTGGTTTGGCACCACCAGTGGTTTGGTACCACACGGGGTAGAAATGGAGTTATGGATGGCTAGGTTTGGGTGCATGATATATTGCTTGGTTATGATTTGTGTAAGCATGTTGCATTAACCGGGAGGGGGATTATGCATTGAGTCTTGGTGACTCACCTTCTCCCTTATCTTTTCAGGTGACTCGTAGATCGCGGATGAGGAGCCGGAGGGACTCGAGGTGGCCATGCATTAAATACATTCGGTTTTACATGGACTTTGATTTGGGATTTTTATTTTAAATTTCGGTTTTTAATTGGGTTTGTAATAAGGCCTTTTAAATTATGCTTTTGGATTATTTTATATGTTTTAGACTTGATTTCAAATATGGCAAAGTAAATTACTTGTTGGATTTAATAACTTGAACACAAGGATTTCTAAACTATAATACGCAATGGTTTTCAAAACTTTACCATCGGGTAATGCAATTCACTTGATAATAAAGGCAACTCAAATGATTTCTGAATTTAAGTTTCCACACCCGATTGCAAACGGTTTTTCAAATTAACTAAGAAGGAATCATTCGGGTTTTTAATTGACATAAATGTTTTCCCAAAATATTGATCAACAAGTGAGTTTTTAAAAGATTATTCGGCTTTCAAAGATAACTAACGATTTCAGCCCTTACGTTCACAAGATTTTTCTGGACTCAAGTAATAACAAAGGAAGTTTTTACTGAATTTAAACAGGCAACTTGTTTTCTTCGAAACGTTTTCATCCTGTGACATGCCAGATTCGGTCGTGGTGTGTTGACCGGGTTTGGGGTGTTACAATAATGGTTAAACATAAACTCATATGAACAAAAGCTCGTGAGAGCTAAACGAAAAGTAAACACGAAAGTTCGCAACAAATGCTGAACCTCGGTTTACTTGGGTACATTTGCTGTCAATTCATCCTTTGCATATACAATCAATTCATCCTTTGCATTTTACCATCAATTCATCCTTTGACACAGAACGATTGTACTCAATCCCGCATTCCACTCGTTTTGAGCATTCAACTCAATTTCATATTTTTAACAATGATCTTATTTTATGAATAAATACATAATACCATTCATTAATTTAATAAATAAACATTAAATTTTAACCATACAAACTTACCTGAGTTGATTTGTAAGATTTATAGTAGTTCAGGGACTATTCTGTTAATTTTCCTTTTTCATGATTATCTACGGGCTCTTGATTTAAAGCAAAAATATGAAAATCAGCTTAAACTCTCTCTCCCATGACTATTTGTCGAAGTTTAGAAGATGAATAGCCTAGAAACTTATCAAATTTCAATTTGTAAATGTAATTTTGCTTTATTTACCATTTTGCCATTAAATGGCTATATTTTATTAATTTCCTTACTTATGCCGCCTCATCCCTTAATTTTAGGCTTAATTGCTTCTTAAGTCCTCCTTTAATTATTTATTAAACCATTTAATCACTATTTCTTATGATTCACAAATTTTATACCTTTTTCAATTTTGTCCTTTTTAATTAATTGACTATAAAAACGTTAAAATTTTCTAACAAAACTTTAATACTACCTTATTGACTCTCCTTAAATATTTATAAAAATATTCACAGCTCAATTTATAGAATCGAGGTCTTGATACCTCATTTTCAAAACCAATTAACCTAATAATTTCTTGTAACACACTAATTACTATTTCAAAAACTCTCTTAAAATCACATTTGGCTTGTAAGCACTAAATAATAAAATTCATGAGCTTACTTGTCGAACTTGGTGGTCTTGAACCACTATTTTTGATGCCACTGAAAATTGGGCTGTTACATCTCGGCTACCAAATCGAAGATTACATTAGAGAGAATCTCGACGCTCACCAACCATCACAATTTCTACACGATTCTCAGTTTCAGATTTACCCTCTTTGACGCACAATCCAAACTAACTTGATGTTCTACAAGCCAGTCCATGCCCAAAATCGGGTCGAATTCCCCAAATGGTAACTCCATTAGATCAGCTAGAAACACAATTGCTTGAGTCTCTAATAGACACCTGCTATAAATTTTACTGATTTGCATAGACTGACCCAATGGACTAATTATTGAAACCCTACTAGAAGTATTCTCAGTAGCAATCCCCAAATTACCAGGTACTGAACTAGCTATGTATGAGTGTGTAGAACTAATTTCGACCAATGCAAAATAAGGTTGAGAAAGAATAGTAAATGTACCGGCTATCATGTCGGGCAGATCTCTGTCCTCGCAGTGTCTTACTGTATACACTAAATCAGACTATCTCGCCTCAGTCTGATTAACACCTTTCCTGGTGCCCTCTATCCTTGGCCCAAATCGTTACCACTCCAAGCCTGACCTCGACCCCGAGGAGGTTGCTGAACTACCCTTTATGGCTGAACCAGAGCTTGCACCTGATCAACCAGATATAGACAATCCTTAAAGCGATCTTCCAAAGACCCACATCGCAGATACGCTCTTATCCTCCTCCAACATTTTCCCTGATGGCGTTTACCACAGTAAAGACAAATATGAATTCCACCAGTATTAATCGTTGCCTTAACTTGCTAAGGCCTATCAAACCTGGCCCATTTTTTAGCTCGCGGAACTGAGCTAGAAGGACATGAATCCCCCTTGTTCTTATTATGTCCCCTTTCCTGTTCCTTTCTCTCGCGTACTTTTAGATTATATCAAAGTTTGTCCTCAAAATAGACACTTTTATCATTTTCGGTGGCTACTAAACTCTAAGTTACCTGCTCAACTTCAAAATCTCAGCCTCATATTCAGCCACAGATCTCTAGTTCTGTAACACCCCGAATTTTTGGGCCTAGAAGTGTTGGGCCTTGTGCATGGGAGCCGCTAAGAGACTGCACATAAAAGTTTATGTGTGCAAGAAATATCACAAATTGCTTGTTTAGTTTAGTGGCTAAGTGATTTAGAAAGAGTTGGGAGTGTTGGAGGAGTCCTGGGTTCAAACCAGGGCTCTAGCAAAAATTTTAGTTTTTCCCTTTAGGTGATCTTGGCATTAGTTTGAAGGCCTTATTAATATTTGAGGACTAAAATATGACACAAGGAGGCATGTGGTCTGGTGGCAATATGGCGCTAGGAGTATGCATATGGTGTGAGGTTCAAGTCATGGGATGAGCATTGAGGAATTTATTTTGCACCTGTACTGTTTAAGTGGTTGTAATTGTTTAAAACTCTACTTGATGGGGGGTTTGAATTGGTCTTGGAATTTGAATGTGTGGTGGGAGTCGGTTAAGGAGTGATTTATAGAGTAGCTTAGGGAGATAATCGTGGGATTTTGAAGGGGGAGGTGTTGTAACCGAGTTGGACTTTGTGAGTGTGGCAAATTCGGCATAGGGTAGGGTGAGTGCCGTTTGTGGTCATTGTTGGGTATAGCCGAATCTTGCTAAGAAGAGTTTTTGTTTTTTTTTCTTTTCACTCGTTTTGGTACCTTTGTTTTTTTGGTTTTCAAGATCCTGATTATACTCTTTTCTAAGTCAAAATTGCATTACCAGTAGGCTACCTATTAGCCGATTTCTCCTCTTCTAGTCCTCTTCTTTTCTTTCTAATTCTTTTATCTTCCTCCTTTCTTCATCTCAAACTCTTGTGCCGATTTCTTCAATCTAAACTCTCATTCCTTCACTTCAACAATTGCCGTTCATGGTTAATTCCTCTATTGTGTCGGGCCGAAGCTTTGTGTTTCTCTATCAAATCGTTGTTGTTTCTTTGTCGAACTACTCTCCTTGCGTTTAGTTTTCAGTGTGGTAAGGGTTCTTGATCAACTAGTAAGTGCACTCTTTTTCTCCTTGCTTTTAGTTGAGGCCGAATGCTCTTTTATGTTGTTAAAGGTTATCAAATGTGGTCATAAACCACAACCTTATACAATCTTGGTTACTAAGGTTCTTTGGGCAAAGCATGTAACACCCCTAACCCGTATCCATCGCCGGATTAGGGTTATGAGGCATTACCAAAGGAAATTCAGCTTTCATATATTCATATAATCACATGGAACCTATCCACAAATACATATACAGATATATCGTTTTACTAATTAAATATTAGTCTTAAGTTATTAATCACACCTGATATACTAATCATATCTCAAAGTTCAATCAAATTCATTTCAATTCTATATCATTTTATCAAATCAATATACATGTCTTAAAAATACATACATAAATCATGAGCTTATCATTATAATGACATATTCGAACTACATATAATGTTTATTAGCCATGTGCAAATGCAATTCAAAACCAAATATACATACGAGTACATTTGCTAATTAATACCTTGTATTGCCGAATACATAATTCATGATATTAATCTTTTATTAATTCATTTAAGCAAAAACATGCAACTTAATACACATCACTTACTTACTAAAGCAATTGGCCGAATATACAAAGTCCCATTTATGACATTTCATGTTTATTACCTAACACAAGTCGAATTTGGTGATTTCTTGCACCTAGTAAAATTCAAACAATCTCACAAGCCATTTATAAATAAAAAAAATGTATATAAATCATAGTTATACACATTTCTATATTCGAACCTAAGCCCAACCAACTAGTTCTTTGAGCATATTAACTACATTTGACTATAGCACCTAGACTTGGCCGCATATACATGCATACAATATACAACGTAACCTCCCTTTTTCAAATTTATTTAATCAAAGCCACATTGAATACATGATCACAAGGAAATACTATTAACCTAACACACACATGAACTAATATATCCATTGGAATTGCATAAGTATACTCAATTTTTCCACCACATGCTTTTATCTCAATTAAACACTCTAGTGCTCAACTTTAAATATTCATGCATAGACATTTTCACTACCATCATCAACTCAACTTAACTACTCAATATAACTGTCATAATATATACTTTCAAGCTAAACCTAAACATAACAAGAGCACACAACCAAGAACATTTATACAAACCAATCTATCTAACACATAAGTAAAGTTTCAGCCAAGAGTAATAGCCATTTCGCAAGGCTAAACATATATATACAAGATCTAATACCATTTTAACGACATAACCTAGCTAATACATGCCTTTCGAATCAAACTAGATTTAAGTACCAAAAGAGTTGATAGTGTGGACAACTTTCTTGACGATCCCTTTGAGCTTGTAGCCTTAACTGAATCTATAAAACAGAGGAGAACATTTCACACAAGTAAGCTTACTAGCTTAGTAAGTCCTAAACTCATAATAATATAACATTCAATCACTTAAACATTTAAATATGTTTATTTAAACAGGACCGAATACTAACAGTTCATTAACCTAAGTAATTGTACTTCATTTCCATAAACTTGTATCTCTTCAAAGCACAAAATAAATATATCACAAGAATCACATGCTCCAAGTCATATAAGTACAGCATTCATGACGACCATGTTATCGTACAAAAATTTCTTTTCACTCATAGCATTACTATTTGAAAACCGAATCTCCACAATAGTACATTCAAGCTCTATTTCAATCATATAATACTCATACACATCAACCTTAATCTCAAATGTACATAATACTGTTCTCATAGTATTAACTCGACTCAAGTAACCTTAAACATAGCATACCTTGCTTGCTTACTTGAGCCTTTAACTAGATACATTAACTATGTTTTGCCTTGAACAAAATTCGGTTTATCCTTTGTAAAACACATCACCGGCATCAAGCCTGCTAGGCGTCAAAGCCCGATAAATACCACCAGCACAAGGCCTGCTAGGCTCAGAGCCTGTAATAAGTCACCGGCACTAGGCCTGCTAGGCTTAAAGCCCGATACAAATCACCGGCACTAGGCCTGTTAGGCATTTAGCCCGATACAAATCACCGGCACATGGCCTGTAGGCATTTAGCCCGATACAAATCACCACAATTATCCATTTAATACACATTACTTATTGCTAAATCACAACATCAAATATACTTCATTTCAACTTCACATTTCAAGCTAAACAAGCTTATTCATAATAAAATTTACAATTACATTTCAACTTAGCCTTATTTGAACATTCGGCTATCACCTCAATTCATATTCAAATTTATCAAATAATATCACTAAACAAGTTCATAAATAACTCTTTGATATATTTTAACTTAAGGACTTACCTCGGTTGTCGATAGACCGTGTAAATCGGCTATTCGAGAACCTTTGTCTTTCCCCGATCCAATTCCGTTTTTCTTTGTTCTTGATCTTAACATATCAAAAGTAATCTCATTCAAGCACATTTCGTTTCAATTTAGTCCCAAAACACATAAATGGGAAAATTACTATTTTACCCCTAATATTTCACAACTTTGCAATTTAGTCCTATTTGCATAACACACAAAATACACCAAATTAGCTAAGACTATACAAGGGCGAATATTCCTAGGTACTTTACAAGTCCTCACATTTCATTTATTTTGCAAATAGGCCCCTCTAAAATTTTATTTTTACAATTTAGCCCTAAATACTCAATTTCATCAAAACTTCCAATACAAAACATACTAATCTTTTACATATCTTTCATCTAAAATCATCAAATATCAAAAACCACATGAACACAACAATGGCCGAACATCAAACATGCTTAGATTTAAAAATTTTAACATGGGTCAGTTGCGGTTCGAAGCAACGATCTCAAAAACGTAAAAATTATCAAGAATCGAAATCAAACTAACCTTGAATTTGTGATTGAAGTTGCCGAAATTCAAAGGAAGCAAAACCCCATTTCTTTTCTAAACATTCGGCCAAAACAAATAAAGATGATAATGGCCATTTTTTTTATGTTTTAATTAACATATATATTAAAAATAACTTGGTTTACCAAATTAACCTTTATACTAAAATAATAAACATATAATACTTAAGGTTATACTAGACTTTTGCCACCCACTAACTCATAAAACGGGTTAATTTCACTTTTAATACTCCATATTAAAAAGCCATCCACATATAAGCACTTTTCACTTTAACATGCAACTTTTACGCATTACGTGATTAAGTCCTTTTAATCAAATTAAGCACTTAAACGATAAAATTTTCATACGAAACTTTCACCAATTCACATATAATAGACTCAAAATATAATATTAAAATATTTCTCGGACTCGGATTCGTGGTCCCGAAACCACCGTTCCGATTAGGGTCAAATTCGGTCTATTACAACTCTCCCCCCTTTAGGATTTTCATCCCCGAAAATCTTACCGTTAAACAAGGTCGGATATTGTTGCCTCATTGAATCCTCAGGCTCCCACGTAGCCTCTTCAACTCTGTGACGATTCCATAGAACCTTCACTAACGGAATTCTTTTATTTCTCAACTCTTTTATTTCCCGAGCTAAGATACGGATCGGTTCCTCATCATATGTCAAATCAGATTGGATTTCAATCTCTGCCAGTGTGATCACATGAGACGGATCTGATTTGTACTTACGAAGCATCGAAGCGTGAAATACGTCATGTATCTTTTCTAACTCAGAGGGCAATCTCAATCTATAAGCAACAGGCCCAATACGTTCAATGATTTCATACGGTCCGATAAATCTCGGACTCAACTTGCCTTTCCGACCAAATCGGAGTACTTTCTTCCACGGGGAAACTTTTAAGAATACACGATCTCCTACCTGAAATTCAATGTCTTTACGTTTCAAATCAGCATAGGACTTTTGTCGATCTAATGCAGCTTTCAAATTATCTTTGATTATGGCCACTTTCTGTTCAGTCTCTTTGATCAAATCAACCCCGTGTATCTTATTTTCCCTGAGCTCAGTCCAGTATTGTAATATCCCGGGTTAGGGGCTATATTTTTGTCATGGCATGTTTTGCATGTATGTAGTGTGCTGTGTTGCTATTTCTATGTTTTAGGGGCTTAATTATAGCCTAGGTGTATGCCCGAGTGTTAGGGAGAATTTTTGTTTTTAGGCTTTATAGGAGAGGAGTTGAGGTAGCTGGGGTTTTTAATTTATTTTTGGTATTTCATAGCACAAAAAGAAGAGTGGCAGAGTGGCGGAGCATGCGCCACTTGGGGGCTTGTGTTGGCGTCATGTGTAAGAGTGGAGGCCTTGTGTTCGAGCTGCGGAGTGGCCACTTTTTGGCACTCATTTTGACGGCATGGAGGGAGGAGTTTGTGGCAGTTCAAACTCTGCCTAAGACTTGGTCAAGTGATGGGTTGGTAGGTGGAGAGTGAAAGTAGGAGGGAGAATTGTTCAAACTATTTTGAATGTGAGGCTTGGAGTGTTTGGGGGATGGTGGCCGAATTTGGTGGGGTGTTTGGAGGTGTTGGCCGAAACTTGGGGTGTGGCTTAGGGGAGTGGACGGTTTGGTAAGTGGTAAGAGAGCTAGCCGAAATTCATTTTTAGATTTTTGTGCATTTTTCGGTCATCCAATTTGTGAAGCCAAATCCTCTCTTTTGTTATCAAAATTTCCAAATAGTCTTTCATTTTCTCTCTTGAAACCGAAGAAAATTGAGCAACACATACCATAGCCGAAACTTGCCCTTTTGTTTTCTCTTAATTTCATGTTAGCCGAATGCTCTCTTATGTCCCTAAATTTATTTTGTGTTCACTCTTGTTGTTCTTCTTTCTTCTTGTGATTCCTTGGCCGAACATACACCCTTCCAACATTCTCTTTTCTTTTCATTAAGGTTAGCCGAAACTAGTGTTCTTTCATCTTGTAGTTTCTTTCTTGTCCTTGAAGCTCTTGGGTCGAATTTCCCTTCACCTATTGGCTGATTTCTCTCATCCCTTAAACCACATTTCTTTTGATTCACTCTTGAGATAGTGGCCGAATCCCTCCCCAGTGTTACCGAATTTGCCTTCATTCTTTTGTTCCATTTTGGCTGAGTAGTAGTGGGGCGTGGAGTTCTCTTAGTGCGATTTTCATCCAAGTTTAAAGGAAGGTATGTATAGGCCGAATGTTCATCTCTTCTCTCCCTGGTTCTTGGTTGATTTTGAGTTAGTTAAGTGCTGATTTTGGCCTCGTTGTTAAAAGTTAACCTTCTATTTTGGAACCGAATTCATGATAGGGCAATCAGGGATTTCGAACAGTCAGGTGGAGCCTTCTCTCTGTTAACCGATTGGGTAAGTGGTGGTAAGAAGTCGATTGAGGGTTCATTCTTTTAGTTTTGTTGTAAATCCTAAGTTTGAGACTAACTGGTTGTGTTTTAGAGGAAGGCCGATTGTCTTAGAAGGGCCATTGTGGTTCGGGTCTGGTAATAATCAAACCAATAGCAAGGTAAGGGCTATTCAATAAACCCTTCTTGGTCTAAATGGTTAATATTGATTCTTTGGTGGATGATTGATGGCCGAATGTTGTAAGTGCCTAACCTCTAATGTTTGGCCGATTGTAGGAGTTAGCAACCGAGGGACTTAGATCGTTTTGGTCAGGATTCTAGGCTCGTATTAGCAGGTGTGTAACTAACACACCCTCTACTTAGTAACGTTGTTAATAAACTTGATTGCTTAATAAGATTGAAACAGTGAGAAGGATAATTGGATACCCAAAAAGGGGTATGTGTACGATTCGGGTAAGTCTGTTCTATGATGAATATTGATAATAATACATGATATCATGAATTATGTTATGCATGTTATGAGTTGTAATGCTTGATATGTTGGCATGATATGCATGGATTGTATGAGATACATAATTCCATGAGTATGATATGTATGGGTGATACGAGAGGAGGGAGCAGTAATATATTGTGCTGACGAGCACCAGTGCTTTGGTAGCACAACTTTGTGACTTTGGGTCACCAGAGGTTTGGCACCTCCAGAGGTTTGGTACCTCAGCGTCTCGTCCCAGTGGCTCAGTACCACAGTGGGTTGGCCCCACAGATGATTATACGGGATTGACGCCAGTGTTTTGGTAACACACGATGGGTTGGCCCCATCACCAGATTTGTGACTACGGTCACCAGTGCTTTGGTAGCACATTGTGTCTTTGGGACACCAGAGGTTTGGCACCTCATTGCGACTTGTCCCTGTGGTTTGACCACCGTGGGTTGGCCCCACTTGAGATATGGGATCGTCTGTTAGTGTTTTGGTAACACACGATGGGTTGGCCCCATCATCATTGGATTGGTGACTTCGGTCAGCAGTGCTTTGGTAGCACAACTGTGTCTTTGGGACACCAGTGCTTTGGTAGCACATTGACGGATATTGTGTCTTTGGGACACCAGTGCTTTGGTAGCACATTGTGACTATATGTCACCAGTGGTTTGGCACCACCAGTGGTTTGGTACCACACGGGGTAGATGAGGCGATATGGATGGTTAGGATCGGGTTGCATTAATCATGTTGCTATGTATGATGTGTGTTAGCATGTTGTTTCTTCGGGAGCGGGGTTTACACACTGAGTCACTCGACTCACCCTCTCCTTTGACATTTCAGGTGACTCGTAGATGCGGACTTGGAGCCGGGATGGACTCGGGGTGCTTATGCCATGCTGAATAAAGTCTTTACTCAGACTCTATATTTTGGGTACTTTAGTTATTTACTTTTATTTGGGTTCTATTTGGATTTGTAAAAGGCCTTTAAAGTTATATTTTATGTTGCTTATGCTTTAAATTGATTTTTAATATGCCTAACAAAGTAACTTGGAATAAATTTTACTAAAATATGGAAAGATAAAGTTTTCACAACTAAAACGCAACGTGTTTTAAATTATACCATCGGGTATCACACAAAGTCCTTTGATAAACAAATACAAATGGTTTTCAATTCAGACTTGTAGTTCTTCTAAGTTTAAAGGTGTTTTATGTATCACTAAGAAACTAATAAGGTTTTAAATGGTAATAACTCGTTTTAACTACAAATTCTGGCAAAGTTTTCAAAATTCCTGGATTTCAAATACATCAACTGTTTTTCAAACAAGACTGCTCAAATTTGTTTCAAACACACTGTGTTTTCACTCAGCTTTTAAACGAGAAATCTAGTTTTCCAAAATGGTTTTCCCCGTAGCATACCAGATTCGGACGTGGTGTCTTGTCCGGGTTTGGGGTGTTACATTTGTGGTATCAGAGCCAGGTTCAAAGGCTCGGCTGTGGGCCTGAGGCCCAAAATGGTTTTCAAAAGTCTGTTTAAGTGTTTGTTTTGAAAGTATGGTTTTGAAAGGCATGGCACCGAGTCTCCGGCACCAGTTCGCCAGGTAAGTACCCCGAACTATTCTCTGTGATTTGATTGGAAATGATATAATTAATGATAGCGATAGTGTGCTACCTTAGAGATTGAAACTGATAGGATTCTGTGAACTTCCGAGAACAAATCCTTTTTAAATATTCATAAGACTTGCTTTTTAAACAAGTGGAATAAACACTGATGCATAAAATTCTCTAATCAGATACGTAGAAAGATTAGACATGAGCACTCGAGGTGGACGTGGTCGTAATACTCGCGGTAGAGGTAGGGGTAGAATGACGGTTTCTGAGCCCGTAGGATCTGGGCAGGGTTCAGAAAATGAGGTACCGGTTCCGCCACCAGCTGGAGGTGGTGAGTTCCAAGATCAGACTGGGGATGACGCAGTGTCACAGGCAATGCTGCGAGTGCTGGAAAGGGTAGCTGGGGCAAGTGGTGGTGCAGGAGTTAGGAAATCTGTTCCTGAGCGACTCCGGGCTAACGGGGCCGAATTCTTCCGAGGTGTTTCGGGTGTTGCTCCTAGCACTGCTGAATATTGGCTGGAGGCAACTGAGCGGATCATGGACGATCTGGACTTGACAACTGAAGAGAAGCTGAAGGGTATCGTATCTCTTCTCCGGGATGAGTCATACCAGTGGTGGCTCACGGTGCGAGACAGTGTGGCTGCAGAGGATCTGACATGGGATTACTTCTGAGCTGCATATCAAAAGAAGTACATCGGGGCTAGTTACATCGACTCCCAGAGAAAGGCATTTCTGAGGCTTGTTCAGGGGAGTAAATCTATTGCTGAGTACGAGGCTGAGTTCCTGAAGCTGAGTAGGTATGCCAGAGGCATTGTAGCCACTGAGCATGAGAGGTGCGTTCGTTTCGAGGATGGTCTCCGAGACGAGTTGAGGCTGCTGATTGCTCCACAGCAGGAGCGCGAGTTTGCTGTCTTGGTTGAGAAAGCTAAGGTGGCTGAGGGTGTTAAGGAGTCAGTGAGGCAGAGTATGGACAGGAGTAGGCTTAAGAGGAGTTTTGGGTCTTCTGGTTCGTCTGGTAATCCGCAGAAGAGGGCTAGACCGAGTGGGCAGAATCAGTCTGCTAGGTTTGTTGCTGCTAGGCAGGGACCGCCGCAGTGTAACCAGTGTGGGAAATCTCATTGGGGTGGTTGTTGGACTGGTGGTAAAGGGTGCTTCGAGTGTGGTTCTCTGGAGCATCGCATTAGGGACTGTCCGCGTAGGATGGCCAGGATTCAGTCGGAGAGTCAGGGCCGTAATCAGTTCAGAGGTAATGGACCGCCACCGCAGAGGGGCCGTGGTAATGGCAGGGGTGGTTATGGTTCTGGCCGGGGCCGTGGAGCACCGGGCAGAGGTGCGGGTAGTTCTGATGCTAGACAGCCTGGATTGGTGTATGCTGCGAGGCGCCGAGAGGAGGCCGACGCATCGGACGTCATAACCGGTACGTTTTTGATTTTTGGTACTCCTTATACTGCTTTGATTGATGTGGGTTCTACGCATTCTTATGTTGCCAGTAGTATAGTAGAGACAATGGACTTAGACTCTGAGATATCTTCTAGGCAGATGACTGTGATTAGCCCTCTAGGTCACTCCGTAGTGGTAGATAAACTGTTTAGAGAGGTACCCCTAGAACTCCAAGGGGTAGTGGTTGCTGCTGATCTGATGGAACTGCCGTTTGGGGAGTTCGATTTGATTCTCGGGATGGATTGGCTGGTTAAGTACCAGGCGAGGTTGGATTGCGCGGCTAAGCGCATGGTTCTTAAGACGGTTGATGGTGTTGAGGTCGCTATGATAGGTAATAGGAGAGATTACTTATCAAATGTGGTATCTGCTCTGAAAGCGGAGAAGATGGTCAGGAAAGGCTGTGATGCGTATGTGGTTCATGTGTATGCCTTGGAGGCTAAAGGGTCTGCTGTTGAGGAGGTTCGTACTGTTAAGGAATTTGCTGATGTGTTTCCTGAAGAGCTTCCGGGTTTGCCGCCAGATCGAGAGGTAGAGTTTGGGATTGATCTGTTACCCGGGACTGCGCCAGTGTCTATTGCTCCGTATAGGATGGCACCAAAGGAATTGGTGGAGCTTAAGGCTCAGATCCAGGAGTTATTGGATCGAGGTTTTATTAGGCCAAGTGTTTCGCCGTGGGGTGCGCCAGTTCTTTTTGTCAAGAAGAAAGATGGCACGATGCGGATGTGCATAGACTACCGCCAGTTGAACAAGCTGACGATTAAAAACAAGTATCCGTTGCCACGGATAGATGACTTGTTTGATCAGCTGAAGGGTGCTGCGGTATTCTCTAAGATTGATCTGAGGTCTGGGTACCATCAGCTGAAGGTTAAGGAGGCTGATATCCATAAGACGGCGTTTCGGACTCGGTATGGGCACTACGAATTCATGGTAATGCCATTCGGGTTGACTAACGCACCGGCAGCGTTTATGGATATGATGAATAGGGTGTTCCAGCAGTATCTGGATCAGTTCGTGGTGGTTTTCATAGACGACATCTTGGTGTACTCAAGGACGGAGGAAGAGCATGATAAGCATTTGAGGGTGGTGCTGCAGATTTTGAGGGAAAAGCAACTCTATGCTAAGTTCAGTAAGTGCGAGTTCTGGCTTAGGGAAGTGACATTCTTGGGTCATGTAGTGTCAGCTGAGGGTATTCGAGTAGATCCTCGTAAGATTGAGGCAGTTTTGGATTGGAAGCCGCCGAGGTCAGTGGCTGAGATTCGGAGTTTTCTGGGTTTGGCCGGATATTACCGAAGGTTTGTTGAGGGTTTCTCGTTGATAGCAGCGCCGATGACTAAGTTGTTAAGGAAAGAGGTTCCGTTTGTATGGACTGAGAAACAGCAGGAAAGCTTTGATAAGTTAAAGAAGATCTTGACTGAGGCTCCGGTTCTGATTCAACCTGAGGCTGGTAAGGAATACACAGTCTACTGCGACGCATCACATACGGGTCTGGGTTGTGTGTTGATGCAGGAAGGTAAGGTTGTGGCTTACGCTTCTAGGCAGCTGAGGCCACATGAGGTCAACTACCCGACGCACGATTTGGAGCTAGCGGCTGTAGTTTTCGCCTTAAAGATTTGGAGGCACTACTTATATGGAGAGAGATCGATAGTCTACACGGATCATAAGAGTCTGAAGTATCTACTGACTCAGAAGGATTTAAATTTGAGGCAACGCAGATGGGTTGAGCTGCTGAAGGATTACGACTGCTCGATTGAGTATCATCCGGGCAAGGCTAACGTGGTGGCAGACGCGTTGAGCCGTAAGGTTGTTTCGGACTTAAGAGCTTTGTTTGCCCATTTGAGCTTGTACGACGACGGGAGTATTTTGGCAGAGCTGCAGGTTAAGCCTACTTGGGTGGAGCAGATCAGAGAGAAACAGTTGTTGGATGAGGTTCTGAGTGCACGAAGGTTGCAGGTGCAGGATGGTGGTTTGGAGGGTTACAGCTTGTCTAGTGATGAGGTTCTGTGTTTTCAGGGTAAGGCTTGTATGCCTAAAGATGTTGAGCTAAGGCGGAAGATTCTGCAGGACGCACATAGCAGTCCTCATGCTATGCATCCTGGAGGTAGCAAGATGTATAAGGATCTTAGAGAGCAATTTTGGTGGCCTGGTTTGAAGAAAGAGGTGACAGAGTTTGTTGGGAAGTGTCTGACTTGTCAGCAGGTCAAGGCTGAACACCAGTTGCCGTCGGGTTTGCTTCAGCCTGTGAAGATTCCGCAGTGGAAGTGGGAAAGGATAACCATGGATTTTGTCAGTGGGTTACCGCTTACGCCAAGCAAGAAGGATTCAGTTTGGGTAGTGGTGGATCGTCTGACTAAATCAGCTCACTTTATTCCGGTGAGGGTTGACTACTCACTTCAGAAGCTAGCGAAGCTGTATGTGTCAGAGATCGTGAGGTTGCACGGTGTGCCAGTTTCGATAATCTCGGATAGGGATCCCAGGTTCACGTCTAGGTTCTGGAAGGCATTGCATCAAGCATTGGGTACTCGTTTGGATTTCAGCACGGCTTTTCACCCGCAGTCTGACGGTCAATCAGAAAGGGTTATTCAGATCTTAGAAGACATGCTGAGAGGTTGTGTCTTGGATTTCCGAGGTAGCTGGGAGGAGTTTCTACCGTTAGCTGAGTTTGCCTACAACAACAGTTACCAAGCGAGCATCAAGATGGCTCCGTACGAGGCGTTGTATGGTAGGAAGTGTCGCTCACCTACGTGCTGGACAGAGTTAGGTGAACGTCAGTTATTGGGACCCGAGTTGGTAGCTGAGACTGAAGACAAGGTTAAGTTGATTCAAGCTAGATTGAAGGAAGCTTCGGACCGGCAGAAGTCTTATGCCGATCTTAAGCGGAGAGATATAGAGTTTGCTGTTGGGGATCGAGTTTTCTTGAAGGTTTCACCTTGGAAGAAGGTTCTGAGGTTCGGGAAGAAAGGCAAGCTTAGTCCGAGGTTCATTGGGCCATATAAGGTGTTGAGGCGAGTTGGACCAGTAGCGTATCAGCTTGAGTTGCCAGCAGAGCTTAGGCAGATTCACGATGTTTTTCACGTTTCAATGCTTCGGAGGTATCGTTCAGATCCGTCGCATGTGGTAGCAGTGGAAGAGATCGAGGTAAATCCAGACTTGTCTATGGAAGAAGAACCTGTGCAGATTCTTGATCGGGATGTGAAGGTTCTGCGTAGGAAGTCTGTGCCTTTGGTTAAGGTACTTTGGCGGAATCATGGCGTAGAAGAAGCGACGTGGGAACCCGAGGATACGATGAGACGGCAATACCCGCAACTCTTTTGACCAGGTAATTTCGAGGCCGAAATTATTTTTAAGGGGGGTAGAACTGTAATATCCCGGGTTAGGGGCTATATTTTTGTCATGGCATGTTTTGCATGTATGTAGTGTGCTGTGTTGCTATTTCTATGTTTTAGGGGCTTAATTATAGCCTAGGTGTATGCCCGAGTGTTAGGGAGAATTTTTGTTTTTAGGCTTTATAGGAGAGGAGTTGAGGTAGCTGGGGTTTTTAATTTATTTTTGGTATTTCATAGCACAAAAAGAAGAGTGGCAGAGTGGCGGAGCATGCGCCACTTGGGGGCTTGTGTTGGCGTCATGTGTAAGAGTGGAGGCCTTGTGTTCGAGCTGCGGAGTGGCCACTTTTTGGCACTCATTTTGACGGCATGGAGGGAGGAGTTTGTGGCAGTTCAAACTCTGCCTAAGACTTGGTCAAGTGATGGGTTGGTAGGTGGAGAGTGAAAGTAGGAGGGAGAATTGTTCAAACTATTTTGAATGTGAGGCTTGGAGTGTTTGGGGGATGGTGGCCGAATTTGGTGGGGTGTTTGGAGGTGTTGGCCGAAACTTGGGGTGTGGCTTAGGGGAGTGGACGGTTTGGTAAGTGGTAAGAGAGCTAGCCGAAATTCATTTTTGGATTTTTGTGCATTTTTCGGTCATCCAATTTGTGAAGCCAAATCCTCTCTTTTGTTATCAAAATTTCCAAATAGTCTTTCATTTTCTCTCTTGAAACCGAAGAAAATTGAGCAACACATACCATAGCCGAAACTTGCCCTTTTGTTTTCTCTTAATTTCATGTTAGCCGAATGCTCTCTTATGTCCCTAAATTTATTTTGTGTTCACTCTTGTTGTTCTTCTTTCTTCTTGTGATTCCTTGGCCGAACATACACCCTTCCAACATTCTCTTTTCTTTTCATTAAGGTTAGCCGAAACTAGTGTTCTTTCATCTTGTAGTTTCTTTCTTGTCCTTGAAGCTCTTGGGTCGAATTTCCCTTCACCTATTGGCTGATTTCTCTCATCCCTTAAACCACATTTCTTTTGATTCACTCTTGAGATAGTGGCCGAATCCCTCCCCAGTGTTACCGAATTTGCCTTCATTCTTTTGTTCCATTTTGGCTGAGTAGTAGTGGGGCGTGGAGTTCTCTTAGTGCGATTTTCATCCAAGTTTAAAGGAAGGTATGTATAGGCCGAATGTTCATCTCTTCTCTCCCTGGTTCTTGGTTGATTTTGAGTTAGTTAAGTGCTGATTTTGGCCTCGTTGTTAAAAGTTAACCTTCTATTTTGGAACCGAATTCATGATAGGGCAATCAGGGATTTCGAACAGTCAGGTGGAGCCTTCTCTCTGTTAACCGATTGGGTAAGTGGTGGTAAGAAGTCGATTGAGGGTTCATTCTTTTAGTTTTGTTGTAAATCCTAAGTTTGAGACTAACTGGTTGTGTTTTAGAGGAAGGCCGATTGTCTTAGAAGGGCCATTGTGGTTCGGGTCTGGTAATAATCAAACCAATAGCAAGGTAAGGGCTATTCAATAAACCCTTCTTGGTCTAAATGGTTAATATTGATTCTTTGGTGGATGATTGATGGCCGAATGTTGTAAGTGCCTAACCTCTAATGTTTGGCCGATTGTAGGAGTTAGCAACCGAGGGACTTAGATCGTTTTGGTCAGGATTCTAGGCTCGTATTAGCAGGTGTGTAACTAACACACCCTCTACTTAGTAACGTTGTTAATAAACTTGATTGCTTAATAAGATTGAAACAGTGAGAAGGATAATTGGATACCCAAAAAGGGGTATGTGTACGATTCGGGTAAGTCTGTTCTATGATGAATATTGATAATAATACATGATATCATGAATTATGTTATGCATGTTATGAGTTGTAATGCTTGATATGTTGGCTTGATATGCATGGATTGTATGAGATACATAATTCCATGAGTATGATATGTATGGGTGATACGAGAGGAGGGAGCAGTAATATATTGTGCTGACGAGCACCAGTGCTTTGGTAGCACAACTTTGTGACTTTGGGTCACCAGAGGTTTGGCACCTCCAGAGGTTTGGTACCTCAGCGTCTCGTCCCAGTGGCTCAGTACCACAGTGGGTTGGCCCCACAGATGATTATACGGGATTGACGCCAGTGTTTTGGTAACACACGATGGGTTGGCCCCATCACCAGATTTGTGACTACGGTCACCAGTGCTTTGGTAGCACATTGTGTCTTTGGGACACCAGAGGTTTGGCACCTCATTGCGACTTGTCCCTGTGGTTTGACCACCGTGGGTTGGCCCCACTTGAGATATGGGATCGTCTGCTAGTGTTTTGGTAACAGACGATGGGTTGGCCCCATCATCATTGGATTGGTGACTTCGGTCAGCAGTGCTTTGGTAGCACAACTGTGTCTTTGGGACACCAGTGCTTTGGTAGCACATTGACGGATATTGTGTCTTTGGGACACCAGTGCTTTGGTAGCACATTGTGACTATATGTCACCAGTGGTTTGGCACCACCAGTGGTTTGGTACCACACGGGGTAGATGAGGCGATATGGATGGTTAGGATCGGGTTGCATTAATCATGTTGCTATGTATGATGTGTGTTAGCATGTTGTTTCTTCGGGAGCGGGGTTTACACACTGAGTCACTCGACTCACCCTCTCCTTTGACATTTCAGGTGACTCGTAGATGCGGACTTGGAGCCGGGATGGACTCGGGGTGCTTATGCCATGCTGAATAAAGTCTTTACTCAGACTCTATATTTTGGGTACTTTAGTTATTTACTTTTATTTGGGTTCTATTTGGATTTGTAAAAGGCCTTTAAAGTTATATTTTATGTTGCTTATGCTTTAAATTGATTTTTAATATGCCTAACAAAGTAACTTGGAATAAATTTTACTAAAATATGGAAAGATAAAGTTTTCACAACTAAAACGCAACGTGTTTTAAATTATACCATCGGGTATCACACAAAGTCCTTTGATAAACAAATACAAATGGTTTTCAATTCAGACTTGTAGTTCTTCTAAGTTTAAAGGTGTTTTATGTATCACTAAGAAACTAATAAGGTTTTAAATGGTAATAACTCGTTTTAACTACAAATTCTGGCAAAGTTTTCAAAATTCCTGGATTTCAAATACATCAACTGTTTTTCAAACAAGACTGCTCAAATTTGTTTCAAACACACTGTGTTTTCACTCAGCTTTTAAACGAGAAATCTAGTTTTCCAAAATGGTTTTCCCCGTAGCATACCAGATTCGGACGTGGTGTCTTGTCCGGGTTTGGGGTGTTACAAGTATAATGGTGTTCGACATTTTCGCCCGTATAAGGCTTCATAAGGTGCCATTTTGATACTTGATTGAAAGCTATTATTATAAGCAAATTCAATCAAAGGTAGGTATCGTTCCCACGTACCTTCAAACTCGAGAACGCAACATCTCAACATGTCCTCAAGTATCTGAATAGTTCTCTCGGACTGACCGTCTGTCTGCGGATGGAAGGCTGTACTAAAATGAAGTTTAGTACCTAAAGCATCTTGCAACTTCTTCCAAAACCGCGATGTGAATCTCGGGTCTCTGTCTGAAACAATGGAACTCGGTACACCATGCAATCTCACAATCTGTGATACGTACAATTCAGCAAGTTTATCAAGTGAATAGTCTGTACGTACTGGCACAAAATGAGCTGATTTAGTCAGCCTATCAACTATAACCTAGACGGCATCTTTCCTACTCGGTGTCATAGGGAGACCGGATACAAAATCCATTGTAATTCTATCCCATTTCCATTCAGGTATCGATTGGCTGAAGTAGTCCGGATGGCACTTGATGCTCAGCTTTTACTTGCTGACAGATTAAGCACTTAGAAACAAATTCAGATATATCCCGTTTCATGCTAGGCCACCAAAAAAACTGTTTCAAATTGTTATACATTTTCGTGCTACCCGGATGTATCGATAGTTGACCACTATGAGCCTCACTCAGAATCATCTGAATCAAATCTGAGTTCTTCGGAACACACATTCGACTTTTAAAATTCAAACAGTCATTTGCATCAATTTGAAAATCTGATTCTGCATCTTTTTCACACTGAATTCGACTAGCAATCAAATCTTTGTCAACTTTCTGTGCATCACAAATCTACTGAATAAACATCAGTCTTGCTTGCAACTCGGCTATGATCGAACCATCTCCAGACATAGCCATCCGTGCGTTCATTGCACGAAGAGTAAATAGTGATTTCTGACTTAACGCATCTGCAACAACATTAGCTTTTCCCGGATGGTAGTCAATCACTAATTCATAGTCTTTCAACAGTTCTAGCCATCTGCGTTGTCTCAAATTCAGATCTTTTTGAGTCATCAGATACTTTAGACTTTTATGATCCGAATAAATGTGACATTTCTCGCCAAATAAGTAATGACGCCAAATTTTCAATGCGAAAACAATGGCTGCTAATTCCAGATCGTGAGTCGGATAATTTCTTTCATGCGGCTTCAATTGTCTCGAAGTGTAGGCTATAACTTTGCCTTCCTGCATCAAAACGCAACCCAACCCATTCAAAGAAGCATCACTAAAAACGACAAATTCTTTACCCGATTCAGGCTGAGCTAACACAGGAGCTTCGGTCAAAAGGGCTTTCAGCTGCTCGAAACTTTTCTGACACTTTTCTGACCACTCAAACTTGACATCTTTTTGTAGTAGCTTTGTCAAAGGTGTAGCTATTACAGAAAAACTTTTTACAAACCGTCTATAATATCCCGCAAGGCCTAGGAAGCTTCGGATCTCCGAAACATTCTTTGGTGATTTCCAATCGAGTATGGTTGCTATTTTGTTTGGATCCACCCGAATACCTGATGCTGAAACAACATGACCCAAGAAGCTGACTTCACTCATCCAGAACTCACACTTACTAAACTTTGCGTACAGTTGTTGATCTCACAAAGTTTGTAGCACTAATCTCAAATGCTCAGCATGCTCGGTTTCATTTTTGGAATAGATTAGTATATCATCAATAAACACAACTACAAATCGATCCAAAAACTGTTTGAAAACCCGATTCATTAGATCCATAAAAACAAGGTGCATTAGTGAGTCCAAAAGGCATAACAAAAAACTCAAAATGTCCTTACCTCGTCCAGAACGCAGTCTTTGACACATCTGTGTCTCTGACTCGCAACTGATAATAACCCGATCTCAAATCTATCGTCGAAAATACTGAAGCCCCTTTCAACTGATCAAACAAGTCATCAATTCGAGGTAACGGGTACTTATTCTTTATAGTTACCTTATTCAGTTGCCGATAATCAATACACATTCGCATTGTTCCATCTTTCTTTTTCACAAACAGAACTGGTGCACCCCAAGGAGAGAAGCTCGGTCGTGTAAAGCCCCTATCTATCAACTCTTACAACTGCGCTTTCAACTCTTTTAACTCAGTAGGTGCCATCCGATACGGAGCTATCGAAATCGAAGTCGTTCCCGGTACTAATTCAATGCCGAACTTAATCTCTCGTACTGGTGGTAAACCCGGTAGTTCTTCAGGAAATACATCTGGGTATTCACATACAACCGGTACAGCTTCAATCTGTTTCTCAGACAATTTATTATCCATTACATAAGCCAAATAAGCTTCGTACCCTTTTCTCACATACTTCTGGGCTAACATCGAAGATATTACTGTAGGAAACCCACTTAAGTCACTGGATTTAATTCTGATGATTTCCCCGTTCTGACATCTCAAATCAATAAGTTTTCTTTTGCAATTCACCACTGCATCATGTGAAGTTAACCAATCCATTCCCAAAATTATATCGAACTCATCGAAAGGCAACAACATTAAATCGGCTGGGAAGCAAGAATCCCGAATCATCAACGGGCAACCTCTACACACTTTATTAACTAGCACACATCTACCCAAAGGGTTGGACACACGAATCACAAACTCAGTAGACTCAACTGGCAGAGTCTTACCGAATACTAGAGTTTCACACACATATGAATGAGTCGAACCAGGATCAATCAATGCAATCACAGTAGTATCATAAAGGGTGAAAGTACCAATGACATCGGGGGAGGAAGCATCCTCTCTGGCTCGTGTAGCATAAGCTCTAGCTGGAGCTCTAGCCTTAGATCGAACTGCAGTGTTCTTCGTTCCTCTCTGACTACCACCTACATTGCCTGAATGTCTAGGTGGCCTGCCTCGTACTGACGCGTTGCTCGACTTAATGTTCTGAACTGGATTCTGCTCAACTAACATCGGACATTCTCTAATAAAATGATCTGACGATCCACATTTAAAACAAGACCGATCATGGAATCTGCAACTCCCAGAATGCCATTTCCCACAATGCTTGCATTCAACTCGATTCTGTGGGGCGTTACCAACACTGGCCATCGAGGTAGCTTGGGAGCCCACTGAAGGTCGATCACGTCTAGGTAAATCTAAAGTAGCTTTATGTCAGATGAAATCATCTCTGAACTTTTTAGATGTGGAATGGAAATTCTTACCCGACGATCTCTTTCGAGTGTCTCTAGCTTCTGTCTCAGCCTTTCTTTTCTCCTTCCCGAGCTCTTTAGCTTTGCAAGCTCGCTCGACTAGTGTCACAAACTCTTTGATTTCAAGAATGCCAACAAGCAACTTTAAATCTTCATTCAAATCGTCTTCGAACCTTTTACACATAATGGCTTCAGTTGATACACATTCCCGAGCATATCGGCTTAATCTGACAAATTTTCGCTCATATTCAGTCACTGTCATCTGCCCCTGTTTTAGTTCAAGAAATTCTTTTCGTTTCTGGTCGATGAACCTCTGGCTGATATATTTCTTGCGGAATTCATTTTGGAAGAAATCCCACGTCACTTTTTCTTTCGGAATCACTGAGACTAGTGTATTCCACCAGTGATATGCAGTGTCCCGAAGTAAAGATATAGCACACTTCAAGCATTCCTCTAGAGTACAAGATAGCTCATCAAGTACCCATATAGTATTATCAAGCCACATTTCGGCTCGTTCTGCGTCATCATCATCATTGGCCCTAAATTTTCGGCCCCAAACTTCCTGATTTTATCAACTGGAGGCCTACTAGATCTCATTGGATCTATTATCGGGGGTGCTGAAGGAATCGGAGTTGGATTATTCGGGGGTGGAGGTTGGGGTACAGCTGGGTTAGTCTGAATAAACTGGGTAAACCACTCGTTCATCATCTGGTAGAAGGCTTGTTTAGCCTCCCCCTCATGGCTACCCGAAACTGGTCGAGAGCCTAGCGGCACTGATCCGTGTGCACGGTCAGGCGCTACACTCTCTACATCATCCGCTACAGCTCTTTCAGGATCAATATCCATTTACTATATAAAACACAGTTCAAAATGTCAGAAGTCACCACACTATCAAATATACAATAAAAGGCATGTATAGCTAGATCCTCACGCGCTACGGTAGTCCTAGAATCGACTAAACCGTAAGCTCTGATACCAATAAAATGTAACACCCCTAACCCGTATTCGTCGCCGGATTAGGGTTATGAGGCATTACCAAAGGAAATACAGCTTTCATATATTCATATAATCACATGGAACCTATCCACAAATACATATACAAATATATCGTTTTACTAATTAAATATTAGTCTTAAGTTATTAATCACACCTGATATACTAATCATATCTCAAAGTTCAATCAAATTCATTTCAATTCTATATCATTTTATCAAATCAATATACATGTCTTAAAAATACATACATAAATCATGAGCTTATCATTATAATGACATATTCGAACTACATATAATGTTTATTAGCCATGTGCAAATGCAATTCAAAACCAAATATACATACGAGTACATTTGCTAATTAATACCTTGTATTGCCGAATACATATTTCATGATATTAATCTTTTATTAATTCATTTAAGCAAAAACATGCAACTTAATACACATCACTTACTTACTAAAGCAATTGGCCGAATATACAAAGTCCCATTTATGACATTTCATGTTTATTACCTAACACAAGTCGAATTTGGTGATTTCTTGCACCTAGTAAAATTCAAACAATCTCACAAGCCATTTATAAATAAAAAAAAAATGTATATAAATCATAGTTATACACATTTCAATATTCGAACCTAAGCCCAACCAACTAGTTCTTTGAGCATATTAACTACATTTGACTATAGCACCTAGACTTGGCCGCATATACATGCATACAATATACAACGTAACCTCCCTTTTACAAATTTATTTAATCAAAGCCACATTGAATACATGATCATAAGGAAATACTATTAACCTAACACACACATGAACTTATATATCCATTGGAATTGCATAAGTATACTCAATTTTTCCACCACATGCTTTTATCTCAATTAAACACTCTAGTGCTCAACTTTAAATATTCATGCATAGACATTTTCATTACCATCATCAACTCAACTTAACTACTCAATCTAACTGTCATAATATATACTTTCATAAACATAACAAGAGCACACAACCAAGAACATTTATACAAACCAATCTATCTAACATACAAGTAAAGTTTTAGCCAAGAGTAATAGCCATTTCGCAAGGCTAAACATATATATACAAGATCTAATACCATTTTAACGACATAACCTAGCTAATACATGCCTTTCGAATCAAACTAGATTTAAGTACCAAAAGAGTTGATAGTGTGGACAACTTTCTTGACGATCCCTTTGAGCTTGTAGCCTTAACTGAATCTATAAAACAGAGGAGAACATTTCACACAAGTAAGCTTACTAGCTTAGTAAGTCTTAAACTCATAATAATATAACATTCAATCACTTAAACATTTAAATATGTTTATTTAAACAGGACCGAATACTAACAGTTCATTAACCTAAGTAATTGTACTTCATTTCCATAAACTTGTATCTATTCAAAGCACAAAATAAATATATTACAAGAATCACATGCTCCAAGTCATATAAGTACAGCATTCATGACGACCATGTTATCGTACAAAAATTTCTTTTCACTCATAGCATTACTATTTGAAAACCGAATCTCCACAATAGTACATTCAAGCTCTATTTCAATCATATAATACTCATACACATCAACCTTAATCTCAAATGTACATAATACTGTTCTCATAGTATTAATTCGACTCAAGTAACCTTAAACATAGCATACCTTGCTTGCTTACTTGAGCCTTTAACTAGATACATTAACTATGTTTTGCCTTGAACAAAATTCGGTTTATCCTTTGTAAAACACATCACCAGCATCAAGCCTGCTAGGCGTCAAAGCCCGATAAATACCACCGGCACAAGGCCTGCTAGGCTCAGAGCCCGTAATAAATCACCGGCATTAGGCCTGCTAGGCTTAAAGCCCGATACAAATCACCAGTACATGGCCTGCTAGGCATTTAGCCCGATACAAATCACCACAATTATCCATTTAATACACATTACTTATTGCTAAATCACAACATCAAATATACTTCATTTCAACTTCACATTTCAAGCTAAACAAGCTTATTCATAATAAAATTTACAATTACATTTCAACTTAGCCTTATTTGAACATTCGGCTATCACCTCAATTCATATTCAAATTTATCAAATAATATTACTAAACAAGTTCATAAATAACTCTTTGATATATTTTAACTTAAGGACTTACCTCGGTTGTCGATAGACCGTGTAAATCGGCTATTCGAGAACCTTTGTCTTTCCCCGATCCAATTCCGTTTTTCTTTGTTCTTGATCTAAACATATCAAAAGTAATCTCATTCAAGCACATTTCGTTTCAATTTAGTCCCAAAACACATAAATGGGAAAATTACTATTTTACCCCTAATATTTCACAACTTTGCAATTTAGTCCTATTTGCATAACACACAAAATACACCAAATTAGCTAAGACTATACAAGGGCCGAATATTCCTAGGGACTTTGCAAGTCCTCACATTTCATTTATTTTGCAAATAGTCCCCTCTAAAATTTTATTTTTACAATTTAGCCCTAAATACTCAATTTCATCAAAACTTCCAATACAAAACATACTAATCTTTTACATATCTTTCATCTAAAATCATCAAATATCAAAAACCACATGAACACAACAATGGCCGAACATCAAGCATGCTTAGATTTAAAAATTTTAACATGGGTCAGTTGCGGTTCGAAGCAACGATCTCAAAAACGTAAAAATTATCAAGAATCGAAATCAAACTAACCTTGAATTTGTGATTGAAGTTGCCGAAATTCGAAGGAAGCAAAACCCCATTTCTTTTCTAAACATTCGGCCAAAACAAATAAAGATGATAATGGCCATTTTTTTTATGTTTTAATTAACATATATATTAAAAATAACTTGGTTTACCAAATTAACCTTTATACTAAAATAATAACCATATAATACTTAAGGTTATACTAGACTTTTGCCACCCACTAACTCATAAAATGGGTTAATTTCACTTTTAATACTCCATATTAAAAAGCCATCCACATATAAGCACTTTTCACTTTAACATGCAACTTTTACGCATTACGCGATTAAGTCCTTTTAATCAAATTAAGCACTTAAACGATAAAATTTTCATATGAAACTTTGACACACATCAATTCACATATAATAGACTCAAAATATAATATTAAAATATTTCTCAGACTCGGATTCGTGGTCCCGAAACCACCGTTCTGATTAGGGTCATATTCGGTCTGTTACAAAGCAGATATCTACAAGAAGTTGATCGTTGCTAATGGTTAAGGAGGATTTAGGGAAGCTTGATCGAGTAGGGTTCGATGTTAGGGATTCGTGGCGCGCTTCGTAATCAAGGTGTGTAACCATACCCCTACTGATCGTAAATCGACAAAATACTGAAAAGCCAAAATACCGGCGAATGATGCCATACAAACGTGCAATCGCACGTGTGGTGGACCGAGCCCACGAACATGGGCGATAGTCTGTAGAGGCCACCACGAGCACTCTCGTGGTCTTGGGCTGTTCTGGGCCTTATTGGGCCGAAATGGGCTGTGTGGGCACAGTGGGCTTGTGGGCCCACATGGATAAAATGTATGTGATGTGGTAAGTGTTGTTTGGACTGTGACGTTTGCATAACTATGGCTATTTCTGGGCTAAATGGGCCACATGAGTGTATGGGCTTACTTGGGCCGAGTAATGGGCCTTAGGCTCATTTCCCCCGTTGTGACTGTATAGGTTACTTAAGTCGTTGGAGGCGATGGTGGACCTTCTGTTGGGTCGCTGAGACCCTGGTTTGCAAAATTACTGAAATACCCTCGGTTTGCAAAATTACTGAAATACCCTCAATTTGTAAAATTACTAAAATACCCTCGATTTGCAAAATTACTGAAATACCCCCGGTTTACAAAATTATCAAAATGCCTCCGATTTGTAAAATTACCAAAATACCCCCAGTTTACAAAATTACCAAAATACCCTCGATTTGCAAAATTATCGAAATACCATCGATTTGTGAAATTAACGAAATACCCCCAATTTACAAAATTATTGAAATACCCCTAGTTTGCAAATTATTGAAATACCCTCGATTTGTAAAATTACTGAAATACCCTCGATTTGTAAAATTACCAAAATACCCCCAATTTGTAAAATTACCAAAATACCCTTAGTTTGCAAAATTACTGAAATACCTCCAGTTTGCAAAATTATCAAAATACCCCATGTTTGTAAAATTACCAAAATACCCTCGATTTGCAAAATTACCTAAATACCCCCAATTTACAAAATTATTGGAATACCCTCGGTTTGCAAAATTATCGAAATACCCTCGATTTACAAAATTATCGAAATACCATCAGTTTACAAAATTACTAAAATACCCCCTATTTGGTAAATTATCGAAATACCCCTATGGGTAGAATTATCGAAATGCCCCTAAAGGGTAGGATTACAATTCCCTTGTGGGTAAATGACTGACTTAGACTATTAATTTGATTGATTTGAATGTGATCGTATGACTGTATTTTAACTGTATTTTAACTGACTTGACTGTAGTCGTGTGACTGATATGCTTTTAATATATGTTTAAATGACTATTACTCAGCATGGCCATTTTGCATACACGTGTAACGATTGAGCATGACATACACGACATATTGCATGGGGTTGGGACATTGATACGGAGGAAGTTTTTATAGGGTTGCACGAGTCGAATGAGATAACTGTGGACCGACGGATAGTTTAAAGCCGCGTAATCTAATTATGGCTCTATGCCATCTTGATTATGGCTTTGTGCCAATCATATTTACTCGTGGCTATGTGCCTAATATATATATATTGATGACTCTGTGTCGATCATAATTACCCGTGGTTGTGTGCCGATTATATTACTGTCGCTGATGGCTATGTGCCAAACTTATTACTGTTACCGATAGCCTTGTGCCATCCTGATTATGGATCTGTGCCATCATGATTATGGTTTATAACAATTCTGTTTATGGCTCTTGGCCATTCTGTTTAATGGCAACTTTGCTACGATTCTGGTTAGTGCCGCAATCGGTGCTAACATTGGGAGTGTAGGGATGGCGTGGGTGATTTATTCCCAGCAGGTAGTGCAGGGTTGGATGGGATGGGTTAGCATGCATCACACATTATGCATATGGAATTGATTCTAATAAGGGCTGAGACCCAAGTGAAATTGTACTGGGCTTAGACCCATACACATTGTTCTGTTACTGTATTGGGATACGGCTCAGATTGATTCTGAATTCTATCTGTTTTACTAACTGTTTTTAGTTAGGAGGAGATTACACACTAAGTTTTCGCAAACTCACCCCGTTTTTAACTGTGCAGGTAATCCCCAGCATTAGGAAGATCAGTGCTGCGAGGGACTCAGAGATGGCCACACGACTGCCTTTGGACTTCATTTATGCTTTAGATTCCATTTTGGGTCTTAATTTTTGTAATAATGCCTCTTTAAGGTTCTAGATTTTAACTTGGGGTTTTTATTTACTTTGAATTAAATCTATTAGAAGTAAATCATGGATTTTCAAAATCTTAACTGTTTTTAAAACAACACTACGTTTTCGCAACATTTTTGAAATGGTTTCGCGACTTAATCTTTTTTGTAAATCGATTACTCTCAAAATTAGCTTCCGCAACTAAAAAGATATTTTGGGAGTAAAATCAATTACTTTTCAATAGACCATGTTTTAAAAATAAACTAACGTAACTAGGATTTTACTTAAGCTTTTAAACAAGAAGGGTTTTCAATGAAAACATAGTTTTCGAAAAACATTTCAATGTGACACGCCGAATTCGAGCCTAACTTCTAGGCTGGGTTTGGGGTGTTACACGTTCTGCCTAATCCCAATGAGCTCCAACCTATGGGCCTTAATGTACCTTGCCTCCATGTATTTCTTTTGGAAGGTACTTTGAAAGAAATCCCAAGTTACATACTTAGCCTGTATACGCCTCACCACTGATTGTCACATTAGTATGCTTAATTGTAAAGCAAAGATATTGTACCCTTCAATTTCTGCTCTGAGGTGTAGTCCAGGTCATCCATGATTCTTTCTATGGCTTCCAACCAATACTCAGCCACTGCCGGTGTAATCCTGGTGACACCCATAAACAACTCAGCCCCCTAGGCCCTCATCCCTCAGGTCTGGATTGGGTCCCATTGACCCTTTGTAATACCTTTAACATAACCTGGGACAGTGCATCATCCCCTACATTCTAAGTTTCAGTATCTACGGTAGGCGTCTTTATTGTCTCACTAGTCTCTAAACTGGGCATGCTACCCAGGAAAAGGGCTCAGCTCGAGCCCCTCGACGATGTCCACCATGCCCTCAAGTACCACGACTTCGCGCACATCGTGTACTCATTTTTAATTATTTACAGTTTCAGAAATTTTATGGATTAACTGAGGTTATTAAAAATCCTAAGTCTAAATTTTTATCAGAGTTTATATAGAATTATCACAGTCTTTAGCTAGAGTGTAGTAATCTTAGGACTATAGTTTTACTAGTTTGTTTGTCTAGTATGGCTAAAGTAAAAGTACCTACTAGATTGGTGTCGGAGTCTCGGATTCTCTTTTTACAGACTCAATTATAAAAATATAGTCAAAATCCATATATACATTTTTCAAACAGTTTCTAATGAGATTTTAAAACCCAAAAACCACAGATCGAGTTTTGAACCTGGGCTCTGATACCCCCAAATGTAACATCCCACACCCGGCTTAGATGTTATGGTCGAATCTTGAGGAATTACATAAACTCATTTTAAACCCATATTATGAATTAAAAAATGTATGTTTTGGACAATGTTAAATTTTGGTAAATCATTTTCCAGTTTCTAGGAAAATACTTATTAAAACTATTTATTTTATTATAGAAAAATACTTAAGTGATTACTTAATTTTGCAGTGGAGAGTTCTAAGTTATTAAGTTTTGAAAATCGTGGCTTAGCTTGTAAAAGAACATATAACTTTGTAGTTTTTAAACAGTAATTACTAAATTCAGTAAAAAAAAAAACCAAAAATGAAAAACAAAGTCCCAAACAGTTACACAGTCCAAAAAATCTGTATTAGTTTAAAAACATAAATGGTCTTACTTAATAATAGAAAATTAATCTGAGCTCTCACACTCCGTCCGATCCTAAGTTTGTTAAACACCTTAAAAGATAGAAATAATTGAGTGAGCTTACAAGCTTAGTGTGTAACTCAACCTATTAAAGCAGAAGAGATAGCACAGTTCACACAGAAGTCAGTTACTGAATAAAATGCACCAGATGGCATATGATGCAATGAAACATTTTTATCAGATCATATATGGATGGTATGACATATCATGCAATGCCACACTTAATACAGAATAGATATAGATCCTACCCCATCCACTACACACCATCTCAGTCCATCCTTACACACTAATTAGGGTAATAAATACACATCCAACCCCACACACCTATAAGTGAGTGTATGTCACTTTTCAGAATAGTGCAATCAAGCTGCTATAAATAGTGCAGTAATCTGCAAGAATCAGATAAGTGTGGTCCAACCACTAGAAGGGATATGTGATTAAAACCACTAGATAAGGTAGATCATTAAACTGCCATATTTTCCATTGTTATATCATAATCCCACCCCAGTTCACATGTTCAAATATAAAACATACTCATATGCATACAGATGTATCATGCTTAAACATATTTCCTAGTATTCACATTTCAGATGCAAAGTTAATACTTCTGGCATACTATATAAATTACACATTCAATATCAATATCACATATTTCATGTAAAGAAGTCATATAAATCACATTATAGACCCTATGAAGTAGCTAACCTTGAAGCGTACATCAAACATGGCTCTAACTAGTTTTTGAAGAAATTGGTCCCACATGGCCTATCTTTCCCAGCTCGTCTAGCTTACTCAGCTTGGCACATTCCTGTGTGACTCAGATGGTTTGTGTAACAACCTATTTTTAGTCAAATCAGAACAGTGGTTTCGGGACCACAAACCTGAAGCCAAAATAATTATTTTATTATTATTTTAATGTCTACAGTATGATAATATGCTTGTGTGAAAGTTTTGTTAAAGAATTTTATCATTTGAATGGTTAATTTGATAAAAAGGACTAAATCGCGTAAAGTGTAAAACTTGTTTTCTATTAGCTAAAGGTGTCTAATGGCTATAGAACTTTAAATTGGAGGTCCTTAAGAGGTAATTAGACCATTAGTGAGTTAGTGGACAATTATGAGCTTGGTTTTATGGAAATTGTTAAGATTTTTAAAGGTTATATTAGTAAATTAGTTATTAAAGACTAAATAAATGAAATAAAAATAATTATCATCTTTTTAGTCTTCATCTTCAACCGATTCTAGGGATTGAGAAGCAATTTTCATTCCTTTTCATTCGGCCAAGCTTATATGTGCAATTGGTCAGTATTTTTGTCCCGTTTTTAATTATTTTTATGTTTTTGAGATCGTTGCAACTAGGTCTAGCTAGCCTAGGGACTAATTTGAAAAATTCTTAAAGGTTTAGGATGTTTCTATTGATGAATAAGCATGTATTTTAATAGTTGATGATAGATTATGAATGTTTGATGATAGTTATACAAGTTTTGTTAGGTGATTTTTAGTGAAAATGCAAATTAGGGATTAAATTGTGAAATGTGGAAAACTTTGTGGTTAAAATTTGAAATAAATGAAAATTTGGGCTACTAGGGACCTAATTGAAATTCGGCTAGCATGTGTTGGTATTAAGTTGCATGAATTTGTGATTTTATGAAATAAGGACTAAATTGGAAAAGTTGTGAAACATTAGCGGCAAATGTGTAAAAGTGCCTTAATGTGAGTTTTGGACTAAATTGAATAAAGAGATAATTAAATAAGTTAATTTTGATTATATTTAGATCAAGAAAGGCGAAATACAGGCTTAGATCGGGGAAAGAACAAGGTTTCGGATTAGCTAACTTGTGTCGTCGTTTTTACATTCGAGGTAAGTTCATATGTAATAAATTTCATTATAAATGTATTTTAAATGCTTTGATATTGCATAAACTATGAATATGAGACTATGGAATTGTTCGAAAATGATTTGATGAATATTAGGATATGAATGACATGTCATTAGGGGTTATTGTGATTATGTGATTCGGGTGTTGGTCTTGTATGTCCTACCGGTGGCTGAGTATACCGGCATGTGTTGCGGTTACTTGACAGCTTGTGTGAGCGGCACTGTGTAGCTACGTCTTGACTAATAGCTTGTGTGAGCAGGCCCGTTGATAGCTTGAGAGTGAGCATTATTGATTTATGATATTGTGATAGCTTCGGCTATATATGTTTATTAGCACTTTGGGTGTGAGATTCCCGAGTATCCTGTATTATTCTAAATGGTTCGACGGGCAAATGAAAGACATGGTTGTGTATGAGATTGATACGAGATAGTACAGGTATGTACATGAACCATATAAGCTTTAAATCGAAGAAATTGTGAAGTTTGCATATAATCTTATATTTAAAGAGGTGAAAGCTTTGTTATTTAATATGAGCTACATGCTGATATATTCAATTTTTTGAATTGTGTATTTATGATTAAGTTGAGTTTATTTCATACGAGCTTACTAAGCTATAAAGCTTACATTGTTTATTTTACCGTTTTTTACAGTGATTTCAAAGCTAGCTCAGATTTGAGGATTGTTGAAGACTTCGTCACACTATCCTACTATCACTTTGGTATTTTTGAGATTATGTTTTGGTTATATGGCATGTATAGGATTTATGGTTATTTTGGTTATGAGTTGATAATGATTTTGGTCATTTGAAATGGCTTGTAAATGTTAAATGTTTTGGTTTGTATATAGCCATGAGAGTTGGCTTGTTTAGTTGATTTGGTTATGTATGTATCAATGTGTATATGGCTTGGTTATGTGATTAAAGAAGAATATGTTATGCTTGTTGATATTTGGAAATTAGGTGTACTAAATGGTTGAGAATTGAATTTTGTATGTTGTAAGATTAAGCTAAATGATGCAAAATTTGAAAGTGTTCACATTGATGTTTGAAATTAGGAGATTTGATATGGAATTGAACGTAATATTATGTCATTGTTGTGTTATGTATTGGTTGGCATTGAATGGTATGAATTGAGTTTGATTGGAGTTGTTTTAAATGCCTAGTTGTGCCATGTTTTGTGCCATTTGGATTGATCTAGGTGTGCACAAGTTTGGGTGGCAAAATGGCTTGGTAAATAGCTTATTTTTGTCCATATGGCCAGAGACATGGGCGTGTGTCTCAGTCGTTTGTGACACACGGTCTTGTTACACGGCCGGGTATCCCCTAGTGTTGTACTATAAACCAAGTCAGTATGCTCCACACGGCCTCACACACGGGCGTGTGACTTGGCCGTGTGGCTTAAGTCAATATACCCTATAGGATTGGCACAGCCTAGCATGCAGCCTGACACACGGGCGTGTGTGGCCATTTTTAAGGCACACGGGCTAGCCACACGGGCGTGTGTGACCTAAGTCAGAGAGTTCCACGGGGTTGGACACGGGTTGGGACATGGCCATGTGATCCCATTTTGAATGTCCACACGGCCTGTGACACGGGTGTGTCTTTGGCCGTGTGAGACACACGGTTGGGCCACACATGCGTGTGTCCCCTGTTTTTGAGAAAATTTTCTAATTGTTCGATTAGTTTCTAAAGTTATCGGTTTAGTCCCGAACCATCCTGAATGCATGTTTTGGGCCTCATAGGCTCATATTAGGGACGATATTAATGTTGTTGATTGATAATTGCATGAAATTGAAAATGTATGTGAATTGTATGTATAATTGTATAATATGTTCGGTAATGCTCCGTAACCCTATTTCGGTGTTGAATATGGGTGAGGGTTGTTACAGTTTGGCACACGACCGTGTAGTGTCGACAGTAGGTTTTTTTGGCTTCACGTTGTTCACTGTTTTTACTAGTTCGAGTCACACACGTGGTTATTTTTTTATGCCGACACAACAGTCGCAATTCCAGTACATAGGAAACGACATTTAGAATGAACTAATTAGCAAATTTCACCAATAAATTTCACTAACGAAACTAGTCCTTAATTGAAACTTCCTTCCACTTACACTTGCAAGAACAACAACTTCTATTGACACTTAGATCATCAAAGGAAAGTTTTGCGTCTCTTGATTCTCACCTAACAATAGCATAATAGGAATTAACTCGATATAAATCAATAAAAAACCACAAAATGAAAACTCACATTCACCCTTCATAACCTCACGAATAGATTTCACTTACACTAGAATTTTGATACTGCAGTAGTGAAACTTCCAAACACACAAGACCCAAACTGATATCACTTGGTTAACAATAGCTCAAAACAGGGTACAAAATTCGAGCGGTGCAACACCAAAACATAGATGGCAAAAGGATAAACGAATAAAGGAAGAAAAAGAAGGAAAATTTTCAAAAAAAAAGGAAAAAAAAAGGAAAAATACAGAGAAAATCTTTTACAGTAGTCTAACGTGAAAAACAAAATTGGAAGAGTGGAGAGATGGACGATTTAGGGAGATTTTGGGAAGGGATTTTAAGATAATTTTAATTCAAAAACTAAAAAAAAATACTAATATCCGCCTACTAAATATGATTAGTTATCTATCAAATTTTCCTTAGAGTTCAAATTCAACCCAATTTCCACCACATGGTGGTGACACACTTAGGAAGAAGCAAAAAGAGTTCCGCTTTTGCACGCACAAGATTTAAACTCGGGACCCCTGGGTAAGTTGAAGTCTTACCACTGAACCAGTCGGCTCATTCTTGTCAACAGTTGAGCAAAAATAATAGATAAGCTAGATGTTCAAAGATAGAGGTTAGAAGAAATATAATAAAAATTCAAAGGAAGAGTTTTGAATACATGACCTCAAGCACATAAGTAGAACACTTAACCACTGAACCAGATCAATTCACTTCACATGATTTAACAATACAAAATTAACAATCTTAGGGCATTACACAACTCAAAATCTTCTTTTCTAAAAAATTCAACTTTTTTTTAGGAGGCCTCAAAAGTCATTTTCAATTTTTCATTTTGGTTCTCCAAATCGATTTTTGTTTTTAAAAGAAAATCATTTTCAATTTTCAAATTTAAAATTATTCTCTAGTATTTGGAATTTAGGGTTTCAAATTCCGATACTAACTCATTAAAGGCATATTGTAATTCATCAAAATAATATAAATTTGAATTGCATGATTTAGAAGATATCTCTTGCTTTTCAAGAGCTATGAAACACATCACCTTTGGATTTGAGGGGCATCTTTCACTTGATTTCTCATCTTTGCTTTCCTCATCAGTAGTTGTGCTTTCTTTCTCACAAGGCTTCTTAGTTTCATTCTCTTGTTGCTTGTTTTCATAGATTTCCTCAAGTTTATGCTATATGTCTTTGGCACTTCCACATGAGAATACTTTGTTGACGACTTTTTCACTCATATTACAAAGGAGTGTGTGCATAGCCTTGGAGTTGGATTGAGCCTTTACCTTATCATTTGCAACCCATCTTTCTTCCTTATTGGTGTTGTTTTTGGTACCCTAAGTATAGTATTTTTTGTCTAAGTACACTTGTAATTTTTATCGAAAGATTGGTTAATAAAATTATTCATAAATTACATTAATACTTTTTATATTATCTTTACATGGTTTTTGCACGCAAAGTAAAACAGAAGCAAATGTTTCTCATTGGTTGTCTAATGTTTAACTAATACTAAGCTGTATTACATGGTTAAATTGTAATACGAAAAGACAACTTGTATTAATAGATGAACCTAAACATATCCTTTGTTTAATTGGAAATGAGAAACTGATTGAAAGACTAATATGTCGTCTATCAAGTCTAATTTGGCAGATGCCTTATCTTGGGCATCGGAGTGGATGACTCTCAAAAGATAGAGATATAGATGTGACTGGCTGGATTGACAGTACATTGGGCTGGACCCAGTAGAATAGATCCTGAATTCATTATGGATCTATTCGCTTGTGATGTTCATAGTGTGGCATAACCAAATCCTGTGTGCCAAGCCGTGTAACTATCTGAGTTGCCCTACACCTGTGTCTAAGGTCGTGTGCTAGGCCGTCTAACTTATTGATTTGCATACAAAGGAACTCTCAAATGACACACAGTCGTGTCACCAGGCCATGTGCCCTACACGACTGAGTTACATGTGTAACACCCCCAAACCCGGCCCACAAGTCCTGACCGGATCTAGTTATGTCACTGCGGAAACCGTTTGCAAAATCTTTGACTTTAGAATAAAACTTGAAAATTTTATTAACTTTTGGAAACCATGTCTTTTCTTTCATAATTATAAATAAAGCTTTGTTATTAAAAATAATCCATATTAAAACTTTAGTATAAAAATATATAAATACTTTGATTAAATAGGTTGCTAAAACTAAAATTATCTTCACATAATAATTTCTTTAAGTAAACCATAATATCAAGTAATATCAAAAATAGTGATAAGAAAAATAATAATAATAATAATAAGGCCCTTATTACAAAAATAATTAATCCAAGTACTCGATAATAAAACGCATAAAGAAAAGATTAAAAACGTCCTCTGCATGGGCCACCTTGTATCCACTCCAACCCGGTCCGATCATCCTGTCACCTGCGATGTTGGATAAATAATTGGGTGAGTCATACAGACTCAGTGTGTAATTAGAACCACTGATATCCACCCACATGCTAGCCACAAATCAACCCAATTATCAAATGCAACATATAAATATAATCATTTAGACATTACCACAATCTGGGCTTAGCCCACAATCAAATCATATTCAAGCACTGGGCTAGGCCCTTTTCTTATTAATTCACTGATCACTGGGCCTGGCCCATTTCCACGTATGTTCTCAAAACATACCTTTCCACATGTCATATTGGGCTTGGCCCATTTCCATATCATTTCATATCAGAACAATGCAACATGAAACCCAACCCAATCCTAAGGTCCATCCGCTACACACCCCCTTATCCAGCCTACCACACACCAGGGGACTATTGAGTCACCCTCTCCTTTTCCCTCCAAAAGGCAACCAATGCCATCCACGATGTAGCGTATAGCTAACATCAAACCACGATGGAGCACACAGCAATCCATCAAGACACGATATGGCATAAAGCCGATATCAATCAAGGTAACCACGCGAACTAAATCGCAAAGATCCACAACGCGACCTCAGTCAGCGCCAATCCACGATGTAGCACAAAGCTGACATCAACCACGTACTCGAAGTACACCCGTACCTTCTTTCAAAAACCCACCCATGCACATGTAACATAATATAATGCGGAGATGATGCATGTACATGATATTCATAAATATAGGCATGCTCACAAAGTCAAAATCAATTATCACATATTAGCCAATTTGCTACTAACCTGGTCGTCATCATACCCCTTTAGGGTATCCATTACACATATGGCACTGCATTCATTAGTAAACATATAGCACAACAGAGATCATACAAATCCCGGAAACAATGGTCTAACTACACACCTTATAACCTGAAGCTCTAAACCCTCGATCCCGACGCTATCGTTTAGCGAGACTACCGTTATCTACCTATCGTTTTCTACTGCACGCCCACACCCCGGTGGCCAATCACGAACCGCCGAGACAGCTCTTTTCTTAAACTTCGGGACAGTGACCTTCCCTTTCCCCTCTTGACTGGCACTCGCATCCATCGACGATACTTAATCAGAACCACACGATTAATCAACGAAGTCATAATCAACTAATAACAAAACTACATCACTTACTAACATCCTTACCGAATGAACTGAGATCCCGAAGGCTTCCCTTTGCTCTAGATGATACGCCCCTAAAAAGACCATAGTCAACCTTCGGTCAACACATAACCACATATATTGGCCTAAGGCCGAAAATCAAACCACTTACCCTTTTCTTTCTTGAATCCCGAAACACCAATGGAATTGCCGAAAATCCCTGTTACAAGACTATTAGAATCGGCCATACAAAATCCGTGGAAAGGCCCCTTTGGCCGAATACCTTACCACCCTTACCTTGATGAGTTCAAACAATTCGAGACTTTCCTTTAGGCTCCTTGGCGCTGGCTACAAACAAGCAAAACACATCACTTATAGTCTATAGAGCATTCGGCCAACCCACACTAAGGCCAACCATTCTGTTTTGGCCATTAAAACAAGTAACTAAAACACTTACCCACAAGCTTTAGATGTCGACAATACCACACTTCACAGATTCGGCTTCAAGCTTGGTAAAATAGAAAAGAGATGGAGGGCTAAAGGTTTCGGCTATCAAGGGATTAAGAGAACACAATAAAATATTTGACTACAAAGGCCAAAGGAGAAATCGGCAAGGGTTAATGGTGTTTGGGAGGATTTCAATTCCAAAGCACGAAAAGAAATAAAGGTTACTTAGAGGTTCGGTCAACTAGGAAAAATATAAAAAGAATTCAAGGAGAAGTAAGATTTAGAAAAGTGAACTAAAATTTGGAAAAAGGAGAGCACACCACCCTTAAATAATATTCGGCTACTCCCCCACCTGAAGAACCCAAGTTTCGGCCATCACCTATGGCCACTAATTCAAATTAATTTGAATTAAACAACTCCTTCACTATTTTATCCATATTTACCTCTTTAACAAATCAAAAACAATAACCCACTAACAGCCATTATCTCTAATTTCAACTAAAATAATCCTCTAATTATCTAAAATAATAAAATAATCAAATGCTTATCACCTCCTACCAGCCGAATTCAAAAAGCTAAACAACTCCAATTAAATCTTATCTTCATCCATTCAAAAACAATTTGAATGGTTCCATTATTATCCCACCTATTAAAATAAAAATTAAAAAACAACCACTAGATAAAATAAAACCTTATCCTCACCTACCTAAGACTCCATGTGCCGTCCACACCTTCAAATTGCTGCCAAAAAGAATAAAATAAAATTAATACTCCAAATGCCACTTACTTGGTTCGAACCTGGAACCTCTGCTGCACACCTTTCCTCCAACACCCAGGCCACTCGGCCACTTTGATTTTTATGCCATAAAGCCCCAACCTTTATTTTTAAACCCTTGCTACTCAAGCCCAACACCACATAACAAAATAAAACGCCAAAATGTCGCTTCCAGCCCTCGAACCCGCGCTCTCTCTTCCCTCCAGCGCCTAAGTGGCGCATGAGAGCCACTTCGCCAAGCTATTCTTGTGCCAAAAATTACCGAAAAATATACTTAAGGCCTCCCTTGGCCCGATTCCCTTCTTTACACTAAAAATCCAAAATTTTCCAAAGCCTTTCCCTTTCATCCAAGCATTCTTAAACCTCTAAAACACATCCAAAAACACCCAAAAACCTTCCAACACTGGAATTATACCCGAATTGCCTAGCCCCTAAACCAGGGTGTTACAACATGCTCGGGTCTCAAGCCTTGTGAACCCAAATTTGTCTAAAATCAAGCCATTTCCAATACCATTTCATGCATAAACATTTAGGTCTTTTGTACACATTTTCAAGGCACCAAAATCCTATCAATACATACATATAATTGCTATTTCAAGAATCCTAATTCAACTAACCCATATTCCATTCAAAGGCACCTCAAATGCATTCATCAACAATTACCTAAACATGTCAATTTTGCCACATTTCAACCTCAAATTCAAGTTCAATACTTTCCAAAACATGCCATAACTTGACTATAATCATACCAATTCAAAACATACCATATGATCCATTCAAAACATGCATCATAAGATAGCCAAAATGATAGAATCTAGCAAGGCATCAAATGGTACCAACAAAGTTAACTTACACAACTTATACATGCCAATTCACCAACTAAATATTCAACAACATGCCATTACAATTCACCCTATACATGCCATTATAACCTTTTCCAAAACATTCAAAAACTACCGATATTTATGTTGGATAGTGTGATAGATCTCTGACGGGCTTTCAAATTGATCGAGCTTAGTAAGCAATTAATGCTTAGTAAGTTCGTCGAAAATAAAATATAACTTACCATTTCATTTACATAATATAAAGTATAAGCATAATATAACCCAAACCACAAGCCTGGCACAAGCCTATACATCATCATCAATACACAACTTAGCACATTTGCACATAACTAAAATGAATCAACCATAATATAAGTATTTTTCCATATGAAATGCATAAATTAGTTCATGCATTCTTTTCATAAGATCAGGCTTGATTCCATTTGAATTCTTACCTTTTCAATCCTTTTCTTGCCCGTTGAACCATATAGAATTTCATTGGATACTAGGGAAAGCTCATACAAAGTGTGCCTTTACATAAAACCATAACCTTTCCTTTACATCATTGCTCACACGAGCTGTGAAATGGGCTTGCTCACATGAGCTGTGTGTCGGAATGTAAGCTATACGATGCTGCTCACACAAGATTTGGAGAATCTGCAAAAAATGTAGGACCTCATCCATCGGTAGGACATTCAAGACTAGCACCCGAAACATGAAATCCCTAATGACATGTCATCTGTATCCTACGAATTCCTAAGGTTCAACTGGGACTTGATAACCTTCATAGCATTGATGTATTTATACATCGTTCAAATAAGATTATAAATAACATATTACCATACAATTCAAATAGAATTACCACGATAAATGTAATACCCCAAACCCGACCTAGACGTTATGGCCGTATCTTGCAATGTCACACGATAGTGTTTTTGAAACTTTGTTATTACAATGAAAACATTCCATGCTATTATCTTTAGTAAACCTTTGTTAGAACTTAGGAAGTCATCTTTATTCATTTAAAACATTTGTTTTGAAACATCCCTCGTTGCGGAAGCTTTAATAAAACAGTCTAGGTGATCATGCATTTAGAAATTACTTTAACTTTTTGAAAACCCAATTTCCTAAGATCAGCAGGAATAAATCCGTAAAGTAAAATAAATAAATAAAAACCCAAATTTAAAATCAAAGTCCTAGAGGGGCAGCTGTTATAGGCCCAATTTGCCCTGGCCCATACAATAAAAAAAACAAAATAAAAAAATAACAAATTTCCTTTAACAGTCCGGTTACAAGGCTAAAACCAGTAGCCCAGTTACAATTTCCAAACACTGACCCAAATTAAATGCCCAAAACACCCTGGCCCAGATCCTAAATGAACTAACCCAAACCTAACTAGCCTAACAGACCCAATATAAACCGGAGCCCAAAAAGCCCAACGCCTAAGCAAAGTCTCAGTGGCCTAGGGTTTCTGAAACCCTAGGCGCCGCAAGTACAGAAGCCCGATCATCACGCTGCCAGTCGCGCCACAGCATGCGCAAATTCCCTGCATCATCGCCACGATCTCCGCCTTCGACCTGCATAGAAAAGGAAGGAACCGCAGCAGAAATGGAAAACAGTGACAAACTTTTCTATTTCCTTTTATCTTGTTTATTTCGGAGACTATAAAAGCCCCAAAAAAACCTGTAACAAAAAAGAAAACACAGAGGAAATAGGCAGAGAACAAATACGATATACACAATACAAACAAAATATATAGAAATAAAAATACAGAGAAATTTTTTGCAATGGTGATTTTTATCTTTCATCCTGTTTTTTTTTATTTTATTTGTGCATGGAAAAATGGCTTTAAAGAAATAAGGGAGGCAAAGATTTTACCTGTGCGTCACCATGCGCGGCGGCGCGTGTAGCGCGTGCAAAGACCAGAGCCCAGATAACGGAACAAAAGGGTTTCAGAGGATTTTAAAGTTTTTTTTTTTAAAAAACAGTTCAAAAATGATTTTTTTATTAAAACTAACTTATATAGGGTAATGGGAACGATGTCATTTCTGCTTAATTCAATAAGCGTAAAACGACGTCGTTTTGAAAGAGGATCCGCGTGTTGACTCGAAAACCCGGGGAAGATCCGCGTGTTTTATAAAAAGGGAAAATTTACAACTTTAGTCCCTTTACAATTTTATTTGTTTTAATTTCGTCCAAATTAATATTTTCTTTATTTTTTTATTAGCCCTGAAAGTCTGTTTTTGTTTCAATTAAATCCTGGGTCTTGTAACACCCTAAACCCGGCCCATGCGTTTCGACCGGATCTGGCATGTCACGACTTGTACTTTGAAAACTTTTGTTTGTGTGTTATGGAAATCATAAGTCAATTGGACATTATTTGGTTAGATAGGTGGCATTTTTTTTAAAAAAAAAAATTATAAAATCCTTTGTATTATTATTATTGAGTATAATTATACCTTTGGCATAATCTCATAGGTTGCAAAACATTAAAACTACTTAATTGGATAAAACTATGGGGCCTTATTACATTGACAATTCCAAAATAACAATAAAATAAAACTTAAAGAAATTCCGAAAATAAATTTGTAGAAATAAAACTTGATGGCCCCTCGAGTCCGTCTCGGCTCCCATGTCCACGATTTACTGTTCATCTGGAAGAGTAGAGAAAAGGAAAGCGTGAGACACAAAGACTCAGTGTATAAATCTCAAAACACACATCGACCTGAGCCCACAAACACATTATGGGCCCTGGCCCATACAGGAATGCATCAATCATAATCACATAATAAACAATAAAGAATGAATAACCCAACCCATCCTAGGTTTCCATCTTCTACACACCAACCCGTACCAACCATCACACCTTGGGGATTTCTACAATCAACCCTCCATCCGCTACACACCAAAACGACAGCTGTACTGCCTATTCCTATTAAGTAGGAATCATTAAACGTGGCATAGCCACCGATCACTATGTGACCTTATATTTAAATTATGTGGGATTTCTACCACCGATCACCAAATGACCTATCATGCACTTCCCCTTCAATTATCATCATTCCCACCCCATGCATACATACATAAAGAAAACATCAAGCAGACTTATATATTCTTCGATACACATAGGGAGTTCTATGTTTACGTACCTGGCATCCTTGCCTAACCCTTTTTAGGATTCCATTCGACTGTCTATACAGCCTTATTCCGACTTTTTAGCCCATAACATACATAAATAGATATACATACATGTTTATCAGTAGTGTGTTAGAGATCTACACACCTGATTACCGATAAAACGAGGATTTCTATATCGACGCTATCCTTAGTCGACACAACTGCTATCTACCTAAGGTGTTGTTCAGAAGCCGGTCCACAACCAATTGGCCAATCCCGAACAGCAGATACTGCTCGTTTCTTAAACTTAGGGATTCTTTCTTTTGCCTGATCCATATTTAATTCCATCAAATCCTTATTAGAGCTACTATAATAATATTTAATAGTTAATCCTCCTTATAGAGTTAAAATTATATATATATTGAACGAATTTAATAAAAATCTAGGGATAATCTTCTTACCTTAAAATCCTGAAATTGGAGACTTATGATTTTCGGCTTTTAGATCTAGTGTACTAAGCTTCCTTCAAATCTCGAATTGCCGCCCATCATAAAACCATTAACTATTAGCTTTCGACTTTTGCCTTTCTAAAATAGATTATGAGAACTAATCAAAAATCGACTCTTACGGAGATTCGGCTAGCACTAGGGAGAGGATTCAGCAATGCCAATGGAAGATTTAAATGTCGAAAGTATAGAACAATTCCTCAAATAGGATGAATAAAAGAAAAAGCGATGGATGCTTCGGCTTTTTAGAGAAATCGGCACAAGGGAAAAGAAAGTGGGGAGAAGTTTCGGCTTTTGAAGTAATTGAAGAAAGAAATTTGGAGAGGGAGAAGCTAGGGAATTCTGGCACTAAGGGAGAGAATTTTAGGGTTTTCAATGTCAGAAACAAGGAGCTAGCCCCCCTATTTATAGATTTTTGACACCTACTGATACCGAAAACGCCCTTAAAATTTAAGCTAAAAGAGAGGAGAAATTCGGCACCCTCTTTGCCATGCAGTAGCCGAATTTTACACTCTTCTAGGTGGTGGAATTTCGACCAACACTTCTCTTGGAGATAAGCTCCTAACTTTTCTCCTTTTTATCTATGATATTATCACTTAAAAATCCACATAAAATTTCATATTTTATAGCCTTGTAGCCGTCCACCTCTGCTAACCCTAATGCCAAATTTCACTCACTTAAATTAAAAGATTTGGGCTTCATTTAACTTAAATTTTTGGGCCCCTAAATCCCTTGTGTGTGGCGTCACTACTAATTCCCTTACAGTGCCACTTATTGATGGGCCACAAGCCCATGTTTGGAATTTTAAACATAATTACCTCCTTTTAATTCTTTAATGCCCAATCTAATAATTTAATCAGGGCCTTAGCCTAATCCTGAGCCCAATTTGGACCCTTATCACTTAAATTAACCTATTAAACCTATCCCTACACTAAATGCATAGGCCCATAAATTTAGGATGTTACAGGTCTGTTTAAGGGTAAAAATCGAAACGACGCTGTTTTGAAAATTTGGCATAATTGCCACTTTGGCCCTTGTATTTTAACGCGCATTTTAATTTAGTCCTTTATATCTGTTTTAATTATTATTTAACCCTTGTTTCTTTGTTTTATTTTTTATACTTTTATTTTATTATTTTAATATTGTATTAAATTATTTTACTATATTAAATAGTCTATATTATTTTCTTTATTATTTATATTTAATACATTAATAGTATAAATTTATACGTATATTTTTATGTAATATATTTATATATTGAATGATTATTATTTAATTTTTTTAGCTTAAAATTATTTTCATTATAAATTAATTTTATATATTAATTATTATTTATATGTTTTTCAAAATTTTTATATAGTTTTATATTATGTTTTTTTATATAAAATCTATTTATATTATATAATTTATTTTACTTACATTATTTATTACATATGTAATTTTATGATTAATATATTATATATATGTTTCTATATAAAATTATTTATATTATTTATTAATTATTTTTTATACATATTAAATTATTAAATTATATATATTTATTATAAGTTTTTTTTACTTCTAATTTTTGTTATTATATATATATACATATATTAAACCATTTTTAAAATCATCACATTCTTTTTATTCAATGTATAAATATGTTTTTTTTGTATAATTTTTGTTATTTCGTGAAAATTTCAATTATTACTATTTACTTTATATTACATGTTCATTTATTTATATTCTTTAGATTGTTAATTATTGTTTAGCATAGTTCATTATATATTTATGTTATATTATTCTTTTATTATTCATTGTTAGTATAATTTGTAATTATGTAAAATTGCTATTAAATATATAGGTCGTATATTCAAGCCATTGTTTTATAAAAATCCTTTTTTGATGCATTTTTAATAAGTGATATATGATATTTGGGGACTTCAAGAAGAATCATGCCCTAACTTACTGGGTTTTGATTTTTCTCGTGGAACTTAAAATATTAAATATCCTTTCTCATTTCAAATCCAAAACTTATTCTTGAGAATTCAAAACTTTGTGCCCTAACTCACTGGACATGACGTTATGTTATCTCAAGATAAGAATTTTAGAAAACAAGGCAATGTTTCGTGTTTGGAAGTTTGAGAAATTGTGCCCTAACGTGCTGGGTTTCGATTTTTCGTTCATCCAAATAACTAAATATTCTTTTAACAAGTTTGTTAATCATGAGATGATTTTGATTACGAAGGTTTTAAAACATCGTGTCCTAACGTGCTGGATGTGATGTTTATATTCCTTCGGAACAAAGAAATCTCAAATTTTAAATTATTCAAGTTTTAAAGTAATCATGTTTTTCTTTAAAATCTTTTCAAATCTTCGACATAAGGACATGAGGTTATCAATTTGGTACCAAATTTTGGGTGTTACGAGGCTGCTAACCCTTCCTCGTACGTAACTGACTCCCGAACTCGTTTTCTTGTATTTCGTGGACTGAAATCAATGTTTTGAAATAAAACATTTTATAAGGTGATCCAATCACACCTAAGTAAAAAGGGATTGGTGGCGACTCCATTTTCGTTTTAAAGTCGATCCTCAGTTTTTAAATCAAACTTAAAAAATGGTTTCGACAGGTCCTTAAATTACAACCCAAATAATCAATAATAATTAAATCATAAATCGTAAATTGAAAACCATGAAGTCCAAAAATTACTGTGGTCACCGTTGAGTCCTCCGTCGCACCGATCCGTCTAAGTCTGGGGATTACCTGTGCACATTAAACAAAAAGGGTGAGTTTACGTAAACTCAGTGTGTAATCCCGCGGAAACAAACAAACAAACTATCAGTATTCACAGTGCACAGTTGAATAGTCTTGAACATAAGCCTTTTTCAATATCAGTGACAGTTTGGGGCTTAACACATCTCAGTATAGTGTCAAAATGCAGTAGGGCCTTAGCCCATCACAGTATCAATAGCAGTAACAGTTATGTAGTAGCAAAATCCTACCCGACCAGCCTCTATACACCATCTCTGTCCAACCCTACACTCTATGTGGGGATATAATCAACCCACCCATCCGTACACTCCAAGTAGTGCCGAATGTGGCACAATATAGTAGTTTACACTTGAGCTACCAGTAAATTAGGTTAAAGCCTTTCAGTACACTTCCTCCAAATAATAACCCCTAACCTAATGCAATGCAACACACAATGGATGACATGCTTTTCTGTAATTTATGTACATATATCCAGTTTAGATATTAACATGCCTAGTACATATATCATTCATTCAATTTTACACATTTAGGGGTCTAAGTAGCGCTTACCGACCCTACAGTAGGTTCACAGTCGACTTAGGCAACCCATGCAACCTTAAAAACATTTTTCGTAAAAATAGGCTCACACGCCTATGTGATCTGCCGTCTGGGCCCACACTCCCGTGTGGCCCACTCAGCCGAAATTCTCCTTGGCTGTGTGATCCATTTTTAAAGTAACCCATGCTAGCTCAATACTTATATATGTTTTCACTATGTACTTATATGTTCATTCAAAGTTGTTTACTTGAGTCATTACCACTAAATTATTTATATATTGAGCTACAGAATTCCAAATTAAGATCCGCTTGGAGTTTTTGAAACTAGACTCAAATATCTTTCTACCATAAAATTTTTAGAGTTTATAGCTTATCAAATAAGTACAGTAAAATCTTTAAAGTTATCCATATTCTTCCTTTTGACAGCTTCATCCTTTCCTTACTAAAAGTTATTTATCTCTTAGTAGGTAATTTAGATGATGTTTTCGTTTGTTTCTCTTAAAAATAGACTCATTAAGGATTTAAAAATATAAATTTAAGCCCCTAATTATTTTTTTTACAATATTTTTATGATTTTCCTAAGTCAGAACAGGGGAACCCGAAACTATTCTGACCTTGTCTCACAAAATTTTTTGTATCTCATGATTTACAATTCCATTTCTTACACTGTTTCTTTCAAGAAAAACTAGACTCAATAAAATTTAATTTCATATTTTATTCAACCCTTAATTCAATTCCTACTATTTTTGATGATTTTTCAAAGTTAGACTACTGCTGCTGTCCAAAACTATTTTAGTGCAAAATGTTGATTTACAAGTTTATAACACCCTTATTTCCTTTCTCTATAATTTTTCTCATCATTTTCTCTTATTTCTCGACAGTAAGCAATTTTGGCTTTTCACTGAATCCCTTTTTCTGCATTTCGGGTACACACCTGGTATAGTTTCTGATGCGTAAGCACTCCTAAGCCTCCAGAACCTAAAAATCGACCAACATATCTCCAGATTAATCACTTAATTCGTTTTTAAACAACCAATTTCGGAAGGAACTCGACTAAAAACCTAACAAAAACCTTACCTCACTTGAGTAACCATGACTTTGCACAATCACAACATGTTTCAAAACCACCAGCCCCTTGATTAACTCCTAAACACCAAAAAGGAATGTAACACCCCAAACCCGGCCCAAACACTACGACCAGATCTGGTATGCTACGGGGTTTATGTTAAAAACTTCACTTGGATGATTTTTGGAAATTCAGTTTCTTTATTTAGGTGCTCGTTTAAATAAGTAATGTTGGAAGAAAACCTTTGCTCTTTCTTTGAACGTGTTTGGAAATCCCATTTTATTACTTCTTGTAGATAAGTCTTTGAACATAAATTTTCTTTTTTTTTTAAAAAAAAAATGAAAACAATAACCATTATAAAATGATAAACTAAGCTATGGGGCCTTATTACATAAACATTCCCAAAATTAAAACTTAAAGAAAAATCGGAAAAATAATTTATGGAAATAGAAACTTGATGGCCTCTCAAGTCCGCCTCGGCTCCCATGCCCACGATCTACTGCTCATCTGAAAAGTCAGGAAAATAAAAGGGTGAGTCACCAAGACTCAGGGTGCAAATCCCGAGAACACATTAAAGGCTTGAGGCCAACAAACACCTTATGGGCCTTGGCCCATACACAATGGAAACAAGATGATTACATGCAACATGGCCCAACCCAACCTAAATTCCATCCTCTACACACCAGCCCGTACCAACCAACACACCTCGGGGATTTCTACAATCAACCCACCAACCGCTACACACCATATCGATAGCCATGCTGCCTATTCCTAGCAGTTAGGAATAAATTTAACGTGGCTTAGCCACTGATCACTATTGTGACCTAACTTTATAATTCGTGGTTTAACCACAGATCACCAAGTGACCTATTAACATGCTCTTCCCCTTCATCATATCAACCGCATCCTATGCATACATACATGCAGAATCAAAACAATATTCTACCTAAAAGTTCACAGTCTATCACATACATCGATACACATAGAAAAGTTTCTATGATTACGTACTTGGCATCCCTTGCCTACCCTTTTTGGGTAATCCGACTTTCTATACAGCCTTTTTCCGGCTTTTAGCCCATAACATATATTTAGTACAGATTACTATACAGCCTTTTTCCGACTTTTAGCCCATAACATATATTTAGTACAGATTACTATACAGCCTTTTTCCGGCTTTTAGCCCATAACATATATTTAGTACATATTACTATACAGCCTTTTTCTGCCTTTTAGCCCATAACATATATTTAGTACAGATTAATTAGTGTGTTAGAGATCTACACACCTGATTACAATCAAGACGAGACCTTCTATGTCGACACTATCAGAAGCCGATACGACTGCTAACTGCCTAAGATTTTGTTCTGAAGCCCGTCCACAACCCGGTGGCCAATCCTATTGTAACACCCCAAACCCGGTCAACACATCACGACCGAATCTAGCATGTTACGGAGTGAAACCGTTTTGAAAACACAAGTTTGTTGATAAATTTTCAAAGGAAAACTCTTTTATTGTTTTAGGATTTAAAAAAAAAAAACAATGTGTAGGGTGTAGTTGAAATTGTTTTAGTGTCGCTTTAAAACCCGAAAAATCTCTTTTGTTGAGAAAAACCGTTTGTTGTTTCTAGTTTTGGAAAACCCTTTCAATACTTATTAAAAACCGAGTTGAGCATAGTCGAGTTAAAAACCAATTGTGTTTGAAGTTGTTTGAGAAATTAAATTTGAAAACCACTTAGGTTACCTTTGTTATCATCTTGTGAATATGGTTACCCGATGGTAACGTTTGAAAATCCCGAAAGAGATGTAATTTTGAAAACGTTGCTTTTTACCAGTTATTTAAGCAAATCAAGTTTTTAATCACATGCATAAAATAATTAAAATAAAATCAAGAAATAGAAAAAAAAAACCCAAAATAATACCTAGCGGCCTTATTACAAAACCAAAACCAAATTTAAATAAAATTTAACCCGAAATAGTAACTTAAAGTTAAACCCGAAATTTAGATGCATGACCACCTCGAGTCCTCCCGGCTCCATATACGCGATCTATGACTCATCTGCAAAATATAAGGGAAGGGGTGAGTCACCGAGACTCAGTGTATAAATCCCCAACACGATAGTTTAAGCACTTACACAGATCATCAGTAAAACATGCAAATCATGCAACCCATAACCTAACCATCCAATCTCCTTTATCTACCCCGTGTGGTCAAAACCACTGGTGGTCAAAACCACTGGTGACCGAAGTCACAAATATATACCGGTGTGGTCAAAACCACTGGTGACCGTAGTCACAAATCAAATGATGGGGCCAACCCATCGTGTGGTCAAAACCACTGATGACAATCCCGTAATATATCATGTGAGGCCAACCCACTGTGGTGCCAAACCACTGGGACGAGTCACAATATCCATATGTGGTCAAAACCACTGGTGACCGTAGTCACAAATATTATAAGTGTGGTCAAAACCACTGGTGGTCAAAACCACTGGGACTAGTCACAAATCATAATAGTGTGGTCAAAACCACTGGTGACCGTAGTCACAAATCAAGTGATGGGGCCAACCCATCTTGTGGTCAAAACCACTGGTGACAGTCCAAATAAATCATCCCCCTCCTCTCATCAATCCCATCATCATGTCCATATCATATGTGTCATAATATCATGTAATCATGCAATAACGCATAGCATAGCATTCAACAAAACATGATGATGTATAACAAATATTACATAACAGGGGACTTACCCGGGATTCCAAGCTTATGGCCACAAGGCATAATCACTGAGTATAGTGGCTATAACAGTAACATAATAAGCATATTATACTAATAAAAGTGTGTAAGCGTTACACACCTGATTACACGCAAGACTATGCTCTCTACGTCGGTACTGTCGTTAATCGACACTACTGCTATCTGTCTACTGCTTTGCTCCGATGCCGGCCCACACCTAGGTGGCCAATCGCGAACAGCCGACACTGCCCTCTTCTTGAACTTAGGGGCTGGGGTCTCAGATCCAACCCCCCCTAACATTCGACTGACAACAGGGTCCATAACGCCTTCGGTCACTAAATCGGATTAACACAGTGATTAACATTGAATAGAAATTAAACCAAAATGAATAGATCCCTTACCTAAGTCGACGAAACCCCGAGGCTCTAAGCGTAACTCACAACCAATAAACCTCGAAAGTTCACACAAGATGGCGTCGCAACACTCCCCTGCTTTCGGCCAAGCACAACACTGTTAAGCTAATAGCCCTTCGGCTTATCCACAAAATCCCGAAAATATAACGCATGAAGATAACTCCTTACCTAGTGCCGATTTGGTTTCCAACCAAATCCCGAAACTACGTAATGATCTCCCTTGCAATCGGCTAACACTAAAACACACAAATGGTTAGCCTTTGGCTTTTAAAAGAATATGAAACAGATCTTAAAACATTAGAACCCTTACCTAAATTGGCGACCAAATCCCGAAGATCCACTGTATTCGTCAACACTCCTCTCTACAATCTGTCGTCACAAAACCCGGAAGAACACTTTATGAGTACCCAAAATATGTCGATTTACTGGATGTATGAGAACCATGACAGCCCAATGCTGAAAGTCGGCTTTTACTTCACATAAGTCGATGAAGAAAGAATAAAGAAGATAAGGGAGATTCGGCCATAACACTTACCTCATTCAAAACGAAATTGACCCAACAAACCTGAGGAGAAATAGTAGAGAAAGATTTTCACTAGGCTAATATTCGGCCAAAGTATCAAGCAATAAGAAAAGAAGAAGAACTCGCAAGGTTTCAGCTTATGAATCTAAAAGAAGACAAAAGGAGAAATCGCAAGAGAGGGGGAGGGTGATAGTTTCGAATAAGAGAAGAGAATAAGACTTGATTCGGTCTTGAGGTGGTTCGGCTCTTGAGGGTTTCAAGAAAAAGATGAAACAAAAATGAAAAGGGAGATAGGTATGGCGTTTTCGGCTTTGAGCAAAAATAAGAAAAGAAGAAGTGACAAAGATGGATTCGGCCAAGAACCAAGGATGCCGAAAAGAGAAAAGAGAATGAGAGGGGTGCAAATGATGTTTCGGTTCTTGCTAAAATCAATGGAAGAAAAGAATGGCTTTGAAGTGGAAAGGTTCGGCTACCAAAAACAAAAAGAAGAGAATGGTTTCGGTTTATGACTCTAAACGCAAAAGAAGAGACTCTCCTAACTAGCCGAAAATGCACCCTCCCAAGGCTACTAAGAACATTCGGCAACCCCCTTCTCAAGCACCAAAACCGATTGCTTCCCCAAGCTCACACTACATCCAAAAATTCGGCTAAACACAACCTACTCCCCTCAAACACATGCCGTCCCCCTTACCCCTCCTTGAATTCCTCTCATCCACTCATTCAATCTAATTTGAATGAGTCAAATTCCTATAATCTCTCCTCTTCATCCATTTCAAACAAGTTGACTCAATCCTCATCCATCCAAGAGAGTCCATCCTGAGCACTCCACTCCTTGCCTGTGGCGTCAAAAATAAATAGCAGGAAGGGATTTCTGCAGCTCGAACCAAGGTCCTCCTTGCTCCCTGTGGCGTCATCTCCCTTCTACCTGAGTAGCGCCCCCTTGCCACTTTACCAAGGTAATTCTTGTGTCTAATTCCTCCAAAAAAATTCTTTTAACCCCTAATTCTCCTAGCTCATTTCTCTTAAGTGCTAAAATAAAATTTCCGCCATGACCCAGGACTAATCCTGAGGTCATGCCTAGACCCCAAAACATACCAAACTAACACAGCTGACACGACATCACACGTAAACACAATCAAAATACAGAGACCCCGATTTAAGGATATTACAGTTCTATCCCCCTTAAAAATAATTTCGGCCTCGAAATTACCTGATCAGAAGAGTTGAGGGTATTGCTGCCGCATTACAACCTCTGGTTCCCACGTGGCCTCCTCCGTACCTTGGTTCCGCCATAATACTTTCACCAAGGGAACTGCCGTCGCAAAACCTTGACATCCCGATCCAAGATCCGTACCGGTTCCTCCTCAAAAGACAAATCAGGGCTCACCTCTATCTCCTCAACTGGTACAACATGTGACGAATCTGATTGATAGTGCCTAAGCATTGAAACATGAAAGACGTCGTGAATCTGACTTAACTCCGCTAGCAACTCAAGCTGATAAGCTACCGGTCCCACTCGCTTCAACACTGTATATGGCCTAATGAACCTAGGGCTTAGCTTGCCCTTCCGACCAAATCTCAACATTTTTTTTCCAAGGCGATACCTTAGAAAGACCTTATCACCCATTGCATACTCAATATCCCTGCGCTTAAGATCGGCGTACGATTTCTGCCTGTCTGACGCTTCCTTAAGGCGAGCCCGAATTACCTTAACCTTATCCTCTGTTTCTGTCACCAACTCTGGTCCCAACATTTTCAGTTCACCCAATTCTGTCCAACACGTCGGAGTACGACATTTCCGTCCATATAGTGCCTCATATGGTGCCATCTAAATACTCGCTTGATAACTATTGTTATAAGCGAACTCTACCAAAGGTAGATACTCCTCCCAACTACCGCTGAAATCCAGAACACAGCCTCTTAACATATCTTCCAAAATTTGGATTACCCTCTCAGACTGTCCATCAGACTGCAGATGAAAAGCCGTGCTAAAATCCAACCTTGTACCCAAAGCCTGATGCAAGACTTTCCAGAACCTCGATGTGAACCTGGGATCCCTATCCGAGATAATTGACATAGGCACTCCATGCAACCTCACTATCTCTGCCACATACAACTTGGCTAACTTCTGGAACGAATAGTCAACCCTTACTGGTATGAAGTGAGCTGACTTAGTCAAACGATCCACAATAACCCAAACTGAGTCCTTCTTACTAGGCGTAAGGGGAGGCCCACTGACGAAATCCATCATAATTCTTTCCCACTTCCACTGTGGGATCTTTACCGGCTGCAACAATCCTGACGGCAACTGATGCTCAGCTTTAACTTGCTGGCATGTCAAACACTTGCCCACGAACTCTGTTACTTCCCGCTTAAGACCTGGCCACCAGAACTGTTCTCTCAAATCGCGATACATCTTACTGCCTCCAGGATGCATAGTGTATGGGCTGCTATGAGCTTCCTGAAGAATCCGCTGTCTCAATTCAACATCCTTAGGCATGCATACTTTCCCTTGAAAACACAGTACTCCATCACTGCCTAAGCTGTAACCTTCGCATTCACTATTCTGCACTTGCAACCTCCGAGCACTCAAAACTTCATCTGTCAGCTGTCTCTCCTTAACCTGATCGATCCAAGACGGTTTTACTTGCAATTCAGCCAAAAGACTCCCATCCTCGTAAAGACTAAGGTGAGCAAACATCCCTCGCAAGTTCGCTACCACCTTACGGCTCAACGCATCCGCTACTACGTTAGCCTTACCCGGATGGTACTCAATCGAGCAGTCGTAGTCCTTCAACAACTCAATCCACCTTCGCTACCTCAAATTTAGATCTTTCTGAGTCAAGAGGTACTTTAGACTCTTGTGATCCGTATAAACTATCGACTTTTCCCCCACTGTTCGGACATTCATCACAGCTGCATCCTTAGCTTCCAAGACACTGACATGCACCATAAATGCTTCACAACCCTTCCCAACCATTTTCTCAGCCTTCAGTGCAGAGACAACATTGGATAGGTAATCTCTCCTATTACCTATCATCACCACCTTTTCGCCTTCCACAGTCTTCAACACCATGCGCTTAGCTGCACAATCCAAGCTGGCCTGATACTTTACCAGCCAATCCATCCCGAGAATCAGATCGAACTCCCCAAACGACAGTTCCATCAAATCAGCCAAAAACACGACCCCTTGAAGTTCTAGGGGTACATCCCTATACAGTTTACTTACTTCTATAGAGTGACCTAGAGGGCTTATCACAGTCATCTTCCTAGAAGTAATCCCAGAGTCTAAGTTCAGGGTTTCCACTATGCTACTAGCAACATACGAGTGGGTCGAACCAACATCTATTAAACCATTATAAGGTACTCTAAAAAAATTAAGAACGTACCGGTTATGATATCCGGTGCGTCGCCCTCCTCTCAACGCCTCGCAGCGTAGACCAACCCAGGCTATCTCGCCTCTGCACTACCTGCACCCCTGCCCGGTGCTCCACGGCCTCTACCAGAGCCATTACCTCCCCTGACTGAACCACGGCCCCTCAGTAGCTGCTGATTATCCCTCCTAAACTGTGTATGATTCTGATCTCCAGACTGCAACCTAGTTGATCTCTGTGGACAATCCCTAACTCGATGCCCCATCAATCCACACTCAAAGCATCCCCTGTTACCAGTCCAACATTCTCCCGTGTGAGATTTTCCACACCGAGCACACTGTGGCGGCCACTGAGTATTAGCAGCAGCGGGCCTAACAGCTTGATTCGGCTCACTATATCTAACCCTTTTCTGCTGATCCCCGGCAAACCCAGATGATCCAGAACTCCTTTTATTCCAACTCTTATCCTGGTTCCGCCTTACAGACTGTTTTACCCCCTCAGCAACCTTGGCCTTCTCCACTAAAACAGCAAACTCTCGTTCCTACTGTGGGGCAATTATCATCCGCAGCTCGCCTCTTAGCCCATCCTCAAATCTAACACAGCGCTCATGCTCTGTGTCCACAATACCCCGTGCATACCGACTCAACCGAAGGAATTCTGCCTCATATTCCGTTACAGTCTTATTACCCTGGACCAAGTTCAGGAGCGCCTTGCGTTGCACATCACTATAGCTAGCCCCTATGTACTTCCTCTGATAGGCTGCTCTAAAGAAATCCCAAGTGATGTCGTCAGCTGTTGCTCCGTCCCTCACCGTGAACCACCACTGATATGACTCATCTCGGAGAAGAGATACTACAACCTTCAGCTTCTCCTCAGCAATAAAATCCAGGTCGTCCATGATACGTTTCGTCGCCTCCAACCAATACTCCGCTGAGCTGGGAGCCACACCGGATACACCTCTGAATACCTCTGCACCATTAGCCCGGAGTCGTTCAGACACAGATTTTCGAGCCCCCATACCTCCACCTGCTCCTGCTACTCTCTCTAGAACCTGCAGCATCGCCTGTGACACTACGTCATCACCACCCGCCTGCTCCTGAAACTCAGCGCCCACAGCTGGCGGTGGCGGTGCATCATTTCCTGACCCATGGCCAGACCCAGCTAGCTCAGATATAGCCATCCTACCTCTACCTCGTCCACATATATTACGCCCACGTCCCTGTGCACTCATGACTATTGTTTCTGAAATGATCTGATTAAAGTTTTATGCGTTAGGCTTTTATTCCACTGTCTATTAAGGCACAGTTTTATGAGGAGTTGAATAAAGGATTTGTTTCGCGAGTACATCCATCCTATAGTTCAAGTTTCTAGAGTAGTTCCTACTACTATTTAGTCATGCCAATTTCATCATAATAATATCAACACAAAGCAACAGTTTGGGGTACTTACCTGGGCGGATCGGTGCCGGAGACTCGGTGCCATGCCTTTCCAACCATACCTTACCCATTAAAACCTTTCATAACCCATTTTAAAACATTTTGGGCCTCTGGCCCACAGTCGAGCTGTTGAACCTGGCTCTGATACCACAATTGTAACACCCCAAACCCGGTCAACACATCACGACCGAATCTGGCATGTTACGGAGTGAAATCATTTTGAAAACACAAGTTTGTTGATAAATTTTCAAAGGAAAACTCTTTTATTGTTTTAAGATCTAAAAAAAAACAATGTGTAGGGTGTAGTTGAAATTGTTTTAGTGTCGCTTTAAAACCCGAAAAATCTCTTTTGTTGAGAAAAACCGTTTGTTGTTTCTAGTTTTGGAAAACCCTTTCAATACTTATTAAAAACCAAGTGAGTTGAACATAGTCGAGTTAAAAACCAATTCTGTTTGAAGTTGTTTGAGAAATTAAATTTGAAAATCACTTAGGTTACCTTTGTTATCATCTTGTGAATATGGTTACCCGATGGTAACGTTTGAAAATCCCGAGAGAGATGTAATTTTGAAAACGTTGCTTTTTACCCGTTATTTAAGCAAATCAAGTTTTTAACCACATGCATAAAATAATTAAAATAAAATCAAGAAATAGAAAAAAAACCCAAAATAATACCTAGCGGCCTTATTACAAAACCAAAACCAAATTTAAATAAAATTTAACCCGAAATAGTAACTTAAAGTTAAACCTGAAATTTAGATGCATGGCCACCTCGAGTCCTCCCCGGCTCCATATCCGCGATCTATGCCTCATCTGCAAAATATAAGGGAAGGGGCGAGTCACCGAGACTCAGTGTATAAATCCCCAACCCGATAGTTTAAGCACTTACACAGATCATCAGTAAAACAGAGAAAGATCTTCACTAGGATAATATTCGGCCAAAGTATCAAGCAATAAGAGAAGAAAAAGAACTTGCAAGGTTTCGGCTTATGAATCTAAAAGAAGACAAAACGAGAAATCGCAAGAGAAGGGGAGGGTGGTAGTTTCGAATAAGAGAAGAGAAGAAGACTTGATTCGGTCTTGAGGTGGTTTGGCTCTTGAGGGTTTCAAGAAAAAGATGAAACAAAAATGAAAAGGGAGATAGGTATGGCGTTTTCGGCTTTGAGCAAAAATAAGAAAAGAAGAAGTGACAAAGATGGATTCTGCCAAGAACCAAGGATGCCGAAAAGAGAAAAGAGAATGAGAGGGGTGCAAATGAGGTTTCGATTCTTGCTAAAATCAATGGAAGAAAAGAATGGCTTTGAAGTGAGAAGGTTCGGCTACCAAAAACAAAAAGAAGAGAAGGGTTTCGGTTTATGACTCTAAACGCAAAAGAAGAAGACTCTCCTAACTAGCCGAAAATGTACCCTCCCAAGGCTACTAAGAACATTCGGCAACCCCCCTTCTCAAGCACCAAAACCGATTGCTTCCCCAAGCTCACACTACATCCAAGAATTCGGCCAAACACAATCTACTCCCCTCAAACAATCGAATTCCTCTCATCCACTCATTCAATCGAATTCGAATGAGTCAAATTCCTATAATCTCTCCTCTTCATCCATTTCAAACAAGTTGACTCAATCCTCATCCATCCAAGAGAGTCCATCCTGAGCACTCCACTCCTTGCCTGTGGCGTCAAAAATAAATAGCAGGAAGGGATTTCTGCAGCTCGAACCAAGGTCCTCCTTGCTCCCTGTGGCGTCATCTCCCTTGTACCTGAGTAGCGCCCCCCCCTTGCCACTTTACCAAGGTAATTCTTGTGTCTAATTCCTCCAAAAAATTCTTTTAACCCTTAATTCTCCTAGCTCCTTTCTCTTAAGTGCTAAAACAAAATTTCTGCCATGACCCAGGACTAATCCCGAGGTCATGCCTAGACCCCAAAACATACCAAACCAACACAGCTGACATGACATCACACGCAAACACAATCAAAATGCAGAGACCCCGATTTAAGGATATTACACCTGTACTACTGACACCGCTCGTTTCTTAAACTTAGGGATTGGTTTTACAGATCCAATCCCCTCTTTCGTCTGATCGACATTTGATTCCATTAAAAGACCTTATCAGTTGCTACCATCATATCATATGGTTAAGATCACAATTACGATAGCGAATCTAACGAGAATCTAAAGAGAACCCCTTACCTTAAAATCCCAAAAAGAGAGATATGAGGTTCAGAGACTAACGGTTCCGGCTTTTAGATCTAAACGATCTACTTCAATTCTCGAATGTCGCCCAACACGTAAACACAAGAAACCAACAATCCATTAGCCTTTCGACTTTGTCTTCTAAAAACCGAAAGAGAAAAAGAATAGATCAGAAGAAATCGGCACCTACCTTTATAGAGAATTCGGCAACTCCTAGAAAATTTCAACTTTTGAGAAGATCAAAAAGAGAAGATGCTAGGAAGAAATCTATGTAGATTCAGCTTTTTGTGAAGAGATCAGCAAAAAAGAAGAAGCAAAGAACAATGAATATTTGGCTTGTAGATTAACAATGAAGAAGAGAATTAAGTTCAAGAGTTTCGGCTTTTGTATAAAAGTGAAGATGAGAGAATGTGATTTAGGGATTTCGACTTTGGCAGAGAATGAGAGAAAAGAATGGGAGAATAAAACCCTAAATGCTGAAAATAAAAGGATATTCCCCATACTTAACCTAAATTTCGGCACCTACTACCTAAATCCCGAAAATGCCCCTTTTTAAAACTAAAACTAAGCTACTAATCAAGGGAAATTTCGACACCCCTTAGCCATACTAAAACTTATTTCTCCCCTACCAAGAGATGGAAATTCGGCCACCACCTTGACCAATGGATAATTCCTAAACTTTCTCCCTTATCATTATCTGATCTCTCATCCACAAGTGCCCCAGATAACACCACCTCTTCCTTCCTTTATCTGCCACATTATCAGCCATATTATCCACATTATCCAAACAACTAAATCCTCCTATTTTCAAGCCTCATCGTCGTCCCACTTTACCCACTTAAATGCCTAAAATTAACTAAATTTTAATTAAAAGAATTGGGCTTCATACAACTTGAATTTGGGCCTCCCAGTTGACGCCACTTCCCTGCTCTTTTAGTGGCGCCACTTTGCCACTGGGCCACAAGCCCATTTTATATTTTAAAACATAGATAATCATCTTTTAAACCTTATCTTATCAGGCTTTCCACTAGAGTGTCCAAACAGAAAGTTCTAACTAAGACCTCGGCCCAACCTTGAGCCCAATCTGAACCCTTTAAACACTCTAATTAACACATTATACGTAACACACAACAAATGCATAGCCCCACAATTTCTGTAACATCCTGAATTTTTGGGCATATGCGTTTAATGGGTGGATATGTTTAATGTGTTAATTTAAGTGTTAGGGGTCCAAATTGGGCTCAGAGTTAGGCAGAGGCCTTGATTAAGATTATCTGTTTGGGCATTATAGGGTTTAAAAGGTAGTATCTATGTTTAAAATACCAAAGTGGGCTTGTGGCCCAATCTTAGGAGGTGACGCCACACACGGGAGTAAGAGGCCCAAATTTAAGTTTCATGGAGCCCAATTCTCTTAATTTAAGTTAGCTAAATTTTGGGCATTAAGATTAGGTGGAATGGATGGCAACAAGGCTAAAATTTAGGGCTTTTAATGTTTAAAATATGTGGATAATAAGCAGATAAAGGCTATTATTTAGGAATTTATTTTATGTGGATAATAAGCAGATAAAGGCTAAAATTTAGGGATTTTAATAATTAAAATATGTGGATAATATGCTGATAAAGGAGGGAGAAGTTAGAGATAATTAAGTCTCTTTTAGATGAGCTAGTAGATTAAGATAAAGGAGAAAAGATAGGATTTATCTGCAAGGTCAGGTAAGTGCCGAAATTTCTATAAATAGGGGGAATATTTCTTCAATTTTGGCATTTGGGTTTTTCTCTCATTCTTTTCTCTTCTTCTCTGAGTAAAAGCCGAAAACTCCTAAAGTTCCATCTTCCTCTTCATTCTCTGCAAAAGCCGAAATCTCAAAGCCAATTCCCTCATCTTCACTTTGATTCAAAAGTCGAAACTCTTTCCATTCTTTTTCTTCCTAGTCGAAATCTTCAAGTCTCTTCCTTGTTTTCTTTTCTTCTTCTCTTTTCCTGTCAGAAACCGAAACTCTTCACTCAAGTATTTTAAAAGCTAAAGACACATCAGCCTTCTCTTGTTCATACTTTTTCCGGGATTTTCCTAAAAGCTGAAATCCCTAGATCTCATCTCCTGTGATTGCCGAATTACTTCTGTGGTGCCTACTTGTGCCAAAATCTGAAGGGAACTTTAGTGGAGTCAATCGTATAGATCTCTGAGTTATAGATCGGTAGCACACGAATCGTGTTACTTTCAAGATTTCAAGGTAAGAAGATCTATTAGTTTCAATGTGTAAATTCAGGATTTACTAACCCTTGGCTGAATATAGGAGAGGCCCTATTTTCACATCTTTCTGGCTTTTTGAGCAAAGTTGTAGATCAGTCTAGCAAGGGTATCGACATTAATCAGGTGTGTAACCTTTCTCACTGTTAGACTGTTTGCTAATATATATTTATATGTATAAATCTGCTATACTCTGCTAAATGTCGAAATCCCGGCATAACAAGTGAAAACCCTTGAAGGGTAAAGGCTGATCAACAGGTTAGTGACTTCTGTCCTATTTCAGTGATTATTCATGTTAAAACGATATGCTTTGTATGACGATTTCATTGTATGCTTGGGGTTGGGAAATTGATGAAAAGGGGAAGTGATCTGTTCTGGTGGCTTTTGCCATTTCAGCCTGGTGACTCTGTCACAAACTCTGTTTCTAGTGGCTTTTTGCCATTTCAGCTTGGTGACACTGTCACAAACTCTGTTTCTGGTGGCTTTTTGCCATTTCAGCCTGGTGACTCAGTCACAACTATGACGTTGAGCAGCACGACTGCCATCAACGGCGTGTAGCGGTGTAGGTTGATTGTAGAAATCCCCTATGGTGTGAACGGCTGGTACGGGAGGCGTGTAGCGGATGGAAACTTAGGATTTTGGTTGGGCTTGCATAATTTTTTTTGTTATATATATATTAAACTGTTATTCTGTTCTGTAGGGCTAAGGCCCAAATCTAATGGTTCATAAGGGTTGCACACTGAGTCTCGCGACTCAACCAATTTCTTAACATTTTCAGGTAGCACCTAGTGCATCGGACCGGGCTGGAGAGGAGCGCAAGGTGGCCATGCAAAAGAACTCTTGGATTTAACAAGAAGACTCCAGTTTATTATTTTATATTTTTATTTAATGGGTTTTAAGTTTTATTGTAATAAGGCCATGGGCCACTAGACTATTATTTATGTTTTGGTTTTATGTTGGGCTTTTATTATTGGGCTTTTAAGTTTTATGTTTTAAATTAAGTTAAGACATGTATGAAATTATAGTTTTTGTTTAAAATTCGCCAAGGTAATTTATAACTTTATATTTTATATGAATTAATGAATTATTAAGTTTTCGGTATAAATGTTTAAACCTAGTAGTTGTTTTCCAAAATGCGACATGTTTTGTAAGATCCCTTAAGTGACATACCAGATCTGGTTGTAGCATTTGGGCCGGGTTTGGGGTGTTACAAATTGGTATCAGAGCCCGGTTCAAAACTCGGCTCTGGGGGTTTCTGGGTTCAAAACGTTTTCTAAAAATGGGCTTTTGAAACATGCATATTTTTAAATAATAACAGGTTTGTTAGCTCGGCATGGCACCTGCGTCTCCGACCCAAGTCCGCCAGGTAAGTATTCTGAACCATTGTGTGATATATTTCTGTGGGCTTAATGGGCTTTATGGGACGTAGAATAGTTAGATTAGAACCTGATGGACTCTAGGCCTAGTTGAACAACTTCTAAAATCTCATAAGACTTAATTTCACTAAACAAACCCGTGAACGAGTCGTAAGGCTTGGGTGTGGCAACGGGCATATGCATATCTAGAATTGGATCTGGAAGAGCCTGGTATTTAAGCAGTCCTAGTGACTCACCTCCTCTTCACTAGAATCCTACCTGGTGCGTAGTGGCTGTTCACCTTAGCCAAATTAGGGTGTGGTAATAGACATACACATGTCTAGGAGTGGATTCAGGGAGAGCTTGGTATTTAAGCAGTCCTGGTGACTCACCTCCTCTCCACTAGAATCTTACCTGGTGTGTAGTGACTATTCACCCTAGTTACGAGAACTTATTGATGGGCTAAACCTTATAATTAAAACCCGAAAGGGACCAGCCACCCTACTTGAAAAAAAAAATCCCCGAAAAATACTTATAAAAAAATAGTCATGAAAACTTATGTTTTGAAAACTTACCCGAAAAATCTCATGTTTACAAAGTACCCCTGTTTTTTTTTAAAAAACAACAACAACAACAACAAACTACCCATGGTTTGTAAAATTACCAAATTACCCTTGTTTTGTGAAATGACCAAAATAACCCTGATTTGTAAAATTACCAAATTATCCTTGATTTGCAAAATGACTAAATTATCCCTAATTTGTAAAATTACCAAATTACCCCCGATTTGTGAAATGACCAAAATACCCCTAATTTGTAAAATTACCAAATTACCCTTGATTTGTAAAATGACCAAATTATCACTGATTTGTAAAATTACCAAATTACCCCTGATTTGTGAAATAACCAAAATGCCCTTGATTTGTAAAATCACCGAAATACCCCCAGATTACAAAATTACCGAAATATCCCCGAATTATAGAATTACCGAAATACCACTGGATTGCAAAAATTACCAAAATACCCTTATTTCATGAAATCAACAAGGAACTCTATTCTAAAAATTACGAAAATACCCCTGTAGGATAAATTACGAAAATACCCCTGGGTAGTGAAATGACAAAAATACCCCTCCAAGATGAACGTAGGTTTGTGGATGTACTTGTATGCTAATGTCTGATGACTGAATGTGTGCGCTTCCTGGAACTTGAGACTGAAACTGTAGATAGGTTCGAATTTGAAAAAAAAATTACCTCTAAAATTACTATTCATAAGACTGTTCATGGTTAATCAGTGAAAGAAATTAATAATTCATAAAATTTCTAATTCCTATAATACGAGAATCAATGATGACCGCTAAAAGAGGAAGAAGAGGCCGCGACTGAGGCCGTGGAAGTGGAAGTGTTAGGACTGATGTGCTGACTCAGCTAGTTAGAGAGGTACTGAAGGAGGTTAAAGAAATCGGTGAAACACTTCGGGTTATGTGCGTGGACTGTAAGAAAAAAAGATATCGTAGTTTTCTAGGGTTGCAGTCTCGTTCTGTGAAGCATGTTAAGGTACGTCCAAACTTCCGGGTTTGCAAATATTGCAGAAGGCGTCATCCGAGTGAATGTTGGAGGAAGTCAGGAACGTGTTTAAGATGCGGGTCTAAGGAGCATAAGGCTCGGGATTGTTCAATCACTATTATGTCCGGTATGTTTTGTGTGGACGCTATATTTTTGGGTATAGAAACTGTATGCGTGCAATGTTTATATATTATTAAATTAGAGTGCGCAGCGAAAGCATAGTGGTGAGACTTGGGTAGTACGATTAATAGTTAGTTGGAAATTTCGAGGACAAAATTTCTTTAAGGGGGTAGAACTGTAACATCCTGAATTTTTGGGCATATGCGTTTAATGGGTGGATATGTTTAATGTGTGATTTATGTGTTAGGGGTCCAAATTGGGCTCAGGCTTAGGCAGAGGCCTTGATTAAAATTATCTGTTAGGGCATTATAGGGTTTAAAAGGTAGTATCTATGTTTAAAATACCAAAGTGGGCTTGTGGCCCAATCTTAGGAGGTGACGCCACACACAGGAGTAAGGGGCCCAAATTTAAGTTTCATGGAGCCCAATTCTCTTAATTTAAGTTAGCTAAATTTTGGGCATTAGGATTAGGTGGAATGGATGGCAACAAGGCTAAAATTTAGGGCTTTTAATGTTTAAAATATGTGGATAATAAGCAGATAAAGGCTATTATTTAGGAATTTATTTTATGTGGATAATAAGCAGATAAAGGCTAAAATTTAGGGATTTTAATGATTAAAATATGTGGATAATATGCTGATAAAGGAGGGAGGAGTTAGAGATAATTAAGTCTCTTTTAGATGAGCTAGTAGATTAAGATAAAGGGAAAAAGATATGATTTATCTGCAAGGTTAGGTAAGTGCCGAAATTTCTATAAATAGGGGGAATATTTCTTCAATTTCGACATTTGGGTTTTTCTCTCATTCTTTTCTCTTCTTCTCTGACTAAAAGCTAAAAACTCCTAAAGTTCCATCTTCCTCTTCATTCTCTACAAAAGCCGAAATCTCTAAGCGAATTCCCTTATCTTCACTTTGATTCAAAAGCCGAAACTCTTTCCATTCTTTTTCTTCCTAGCCGAAATCTTCAAGTCTCTTCCTTGTTTTCTTTTCTTCTTCTCTTTTCCTATCAGAAACCGAAACTCTTCACTCAAGTATTTTAAAAGCCAAAGACACATCAGCCTTCTCTTGTTCATACTTTTTCCGAGATTTTCCTAAAAGCCGAAATCCCTAGATCTCATCTCCTGTGATTGCCGAATTACTTCTGTGGTGCCTACTTGTGCCAAAATCTGAAGGGAACTTTAGTGGAGTCAATCGCATAGATCTCTGAGTTATAGATCGGTAGCACTGGAATCGTGTTACTTTCGAGATTTCAAGGTAAGAAGATCTATTAGTTTCAATGTGTAAATTCAAGATTTACTAACCCTTTGCCGAATATAGGAGAGGCCCTATTTTCACATCTTTCTCGCTTTTTGAGCAAAGTTGTAGATAGGTCTAGCAAGGGTATCGACATTAATTAGGTCTGTAACCTTTCTCACTGTTAGACTGTTTGCTAATATATATTCATATGTATAAATCTGCTACACTCTGCTAAATGCCGAAATCCCGGCATAACAAGTGGAAACCCTTGAAGGGTAAAGGCTGATCAATAGGTTAGTGACTTCTGTCCTATTTCAGTGATTATTCATGTTAAAATGATATGCTTTGTATGACGATTTCATTGTATGCTTAGGGTTGGGAAATTGATGAAAAGGGGAAGTGATCTGTTCTGGTGGCTTCTGCCATTTCAGCCTGGTGACTCTGTCACAAACTCTGTTTCTGGTGGCTTTTTGCCATTTCAGCCTGGTGACTCTGTCACAAACTCTGTTTCTGGTGGCTTTTTGCCATTTCAGCCTGGTGACTCTGTCACAACTCTGACGATGAGCAGCACGACTGCCATCAACGGCGTGTAGGGGTGTAGGTTGATTGTAGAAATCCCCTATGGTGTGAACGGCTGGTACGGGAGGCGTGTAGCGGATGGAAACTTAGGATTTTGGTTGGGCTTGCATAATTTTTTTTTTGTTGTATATATATTAAACTGTTATTCTGTTCTGTGGGGCTAAGGCCCAAATCTAATGGTTCATAAGGGTTGCACACTGAGTCTCGCGACTCAACCAATTTCTTAACACTTTCAGGTAGCACCTAGTGCATCGGACCGGGCTGGAGAGGAGCACAAGGTGGCCATGCAAAAGAACTCTTGGATTTAACAAGAAAACTCCAGTTTATTATTTTATATTTTTATTTAATGGGTTTTAAATTTTATTGTAATAAGGCCATGGGCCACTAGACTATTATTTATGTTTTGGTTTTATGTTGGGCTTTTATTACTAGGCTTTTAAGTTTTATGTTTTAAATTAAGTTAAGACATGTATGAAATTATAGTTTTTGTTTAAAATTCACCAAGGTAATTTATAACTTTATATTTTATATGAATTAATGAATTATTAAGTTTTCGGTATAAATGTTTAAACCTAGTAGTTGTTTTCCAAAATGCGACATGTTTTGTAAAACCCCTTAAGTGACATACCAGATCCGGTTGTAGCGTTTGGGCCGGGTTTGGGGTGTTACAATTTCAAGATGTTACAAGGAATCCCCTTTTTAGAGATTAACCAAGAACGATTAACAATAGACAAAGCCGTTAATTACCGAACACACGCAACCAACGATGAACAACCGAATAAATTGGAAAAAAAAAGAAAGAAACGAAAGGGGAAAAATAATGGAAATTTCGGCAGCAACTATGGGAAAGAATCGATAGAGGAGGGAAAAGAAGAAGAAGAAGAAGAAGAAGAAGAAGAAGAAGAAGAAAATGTTAGAAAAAGTTTGGGGAATTGGAGAGAAAACTGAAACTCTACTCTTTTTTTTTCAACAAAAAGATAATCAGATTATTTTCTAATAACCTCTCCCCAATTATCTCCTAAAATCACTCCCTATTAACCCACTAAAACACAACTACTCAGAATTTTGCCACAACACAACTCTTAGCCGAAATTGGAGAAAAAAATACTATCTCCACACCATCACAAAGAATTGAACACAAGACCTCCAACACTCTAACACTCCACTTAACCACCAAACCAACAAGCCCATTCTATTATATACTTATCAACAATTAAATAAAATCCTATTGACCAAAGATTGGGCTTTATTCATAAAAATACCAAAATTTACACAAGTCATGGCTTGAACTTGGAACCTCTTACACACTCCCAGAATACTTAACCACTGAAACAGAAACAGATTTGTGTCATACATCTGCAAAAACAAAAATTTAAAATTTGGGGCATTACAATAACCGTTCATACGAACTTACCTCAACTATTAGGGGCGTAGAAGTTAAATCGAGCTAATCCGAAGCTTTTGCTTTGCCTCGATCTAGGTCCGTACATGATTTATCTTGATCTAAATAGACAACTTCAATCCATTTAATACTTATAGTATTCAATTCAACTAACATTTCACAATTATGTAAAATTACCATTTTACCCCTAACATTTTAACTTTTTCAAAATTTAGTCCTTAGAGTAATAACTTAAAATATAACCATTTTAATCAAAATCCATGTTAACTAAACATGCAAGGGCACTTGAAACCACCCACATTTATCATCATTTCACAATAAGACCCTAAAATTTATACCTTTAACAAATTATTCACTAATTCCAAATTTTATCAAAAATTACTTTGTAAAACTTGTTTATTTTTCAACAAAGATCCATAAGCTATCATTCAACATCAAAAACAATTCAAGAACATTCATGGAATAACCCTAAACCTTTAGCATTTTTAGAAATTGACCCCAAGCTAGCTAGATTAAGCTAAAACAATCCCGAAAACATAAAAATCATTAAAAATGGGGCTTGAAAACTCATCATGCACTCAACCAAAGCTTGACCGAATGATCCATCTTCTCCAATGGCTAAAATTGTTTTTAGGGTATTGAATAGAGAAGATGACACAATTTTGTTTATTCAATTTAAGCTTAATTTACCCAATTATCATTTTAACCTTTAAAAACTTTAATAATTTCATCAAAACCATGTCCGTAAACATCCACTATCACCACAATTGGTGTATTTATCATTCAAGTTCTTTATTTTAAAGTTTCATAACCATTTGACTCGTTTAACTAATAGAACTCCACTTTTACACTTTTTACGATTTAGTCCTTTCACTTAATTAATCATGCGAACATCAAAATTTCTTAACGAAATTTTAATATGACCTTACTAATATCCCATAGACATTAAAATAATAATAAAATAATAATTTAGTAGTCAAATTTGTGGTCCCAAAACTACTGTTCCAATTTCACTGAAAACGAGTTATTACACTTTTCAAATTCCTTTCAATGCATTGATATGTAAACATTTTATTTTAATTTCACATGTACTTTATTTTCTCTCTTACATTACTAACTTACTTTTATTTACATATTCACCATTAAATTCATTATATATATTAAATAATTATAATCATATTCTATTTCATAAATATATTCAATTATCATACTTATTCACTTGTAAATTTGACTTTCCTAACTTACTTATATGCAAACATAATTCTTACAATAATTTAATTTAATCACATAACTTCTAAACTTCATTCATCATAGTTTACTTTCAAATTTATATCTTACTTAGTTATTTAATATTAAATTTAAATACTCAAACATCTAAATTAAGGTAAGCAAACATAAAGTCAATTAAGTACTAACCTACTTCACTTAAAATCAATTTTTCTCTTTTAATCCATAGCTTTTCCTTTACTTTATTCTTCAACCACTTGGTTTCCATGGTAGAAAATGATACCATAGCTCTTTTGGTGATGAGATTTGACTATGCTTTTAAAGAAAAAACTCAAAGAATATCCATGGAAAATTCTCTTTTCTTTTCTTTATTTTTTTTCTTCAACTCAAGCTTGTTTTCGTCCCTTACTAAAATAATAAAGAAATTTCTACACCTTTTCTTTTTCTTTCGATTTCATCCTTATCATATCAATCAATCACATTTTAACACATTTCATGCTTAATTATCATTAATTCTCTCTTTCCTTTACACCTCATTGCTTGAAAAATTTAATCCCATCATTATGTCTCCAACTATCAATTAAAGATAGAAAAAATTCATTTAGGTCCCTCCTCCAAAAAATAGGAAAATTGTACTTTAGTCTATATATTTTTCTACTTTTGTAACATCCTAGATTAGGGGTTATGCGTTCGTGCTAATTTACGAGTTGGTAGGCTTTAAGAGTGGTTTGGAGGTGTTTTAGGAGTTCTTAAAGCTCTAGGACTAAAATGGAAGCTTTGGAAAATTTTTGGAATTTTAGGTTAAAAAGAGGAAAATAGGAAAAGAGGCCTTAAAAGAAATTATGTGGGGTTTATTGCATAAGGAATAATTTGGCAAAGTGGCTTGGGGCGCTAGGGTACTTTAGGAGGGCAAGAGTTCGAGCTGCATGTATCGCAATTGGGAGTTTTGTTTTTGGCGCTGAAGGGGAGCAAGGTAAGGAGGCTTTATAATAAATCGGGGCGGAATTATGTCACAAGAAAGCGCATGGGTGGAGTGGCTAAGGACGTTGCTTGAGAGCTGCGGCTAGGAGGACTCGTGTTCGAGTCCTGGGGGTCGTGCTTGAGGCGTTTTATTTTTGCTTTTAGCGCTAAAGCATAAGGAGCCAGCAAAGGATAGTTTAAAAGAGTGTCGTGACGAGTTATGGCATGAAAGGCGCGTTAGAAGAGTGGCTGGAAACTTGGGGAATTCTCTCCAGGTCTCGGGTTCGAGACCTGGGGGCTGCACCTGGGGTTTTTCTTTTTGTGCCGGCGTGATTAATGGCCTGAATGGGCATTTAATTCATGAAAGCATGCTGATTATTTTATTTTCTTCTATGCTGCTGGAGGTATGGGATAGTTTTGTTTTACTTTGTTTTATTATTTTATGTTATTGGAAGTTTGGGAGGATTATTATTATTATTATTATTATTTTATTTTATTACTTTATTATAGGATGATGGGTAGTTAATATATTATTATTATTATTATTATTATTATTATTATTATTATTATTATTGGAAGAAGGGATTTAGAGCATGGGAGCTTATTAAACTTTGTGTTATTCAAATAGGTGTTGTTTTATTATTTTTTTTTTTACTCACTTTGGGAGCATGGCCGACCATTAGTTTAGCAAAGCATGGCTGAAATGCTTTGTTTTGTTTCCTTCCCCTCCAATCGGTGTTTGGCCAAATGTGGTCTTCCTAGGGGCCTTCAATTCGGTTTTCAAGTTAGCTAGGGGTGCCGAATTTCCTTGCTTTGCTTTCTTTCTTCCCACATTTTTGCATGGCCGGATATGAAGCAATTTTGAGGGCTTACTTGGACGGTTTTGGACCTAGCAAGAGAGAGAGCAAGCATCTTTTCTCCATCTTTTCCTTTTTCTTCTTCATCACCTTGATTACTTTTGCAAGCTGAAAACAACCCTCCTTCTCTGTTGACATCTTTTTCTTCTCTCAATCCTCATTGTGTTGAAAACCCTCTTTACTATTTCATCCATCTCTTCCATATCCCCATTCTAGAAAAAGCTGAAATCGTGGAAGTCCTTATTGCTTCCTTACATTGTCGTTAGCCGAATATATTGTCACTATTGCCGAATCTTGTGGTGAGTTTTAAAAGCTGAGAACTTGAATCTATTTCTCTTATGTGGCTGAACCTTCAAGGACTATATTGGTGTGTTCTTTTGTGTAGTTGAAGGAAGGAAACTTTAAGGGAGCTCTCGGGTTTTTGAACATCAAGGTAAATGGTAAGTATAACATTCGGCCAAGGGCCATTGTTCATAGATTTGTGTATTAGCCGATTCTAACAATGTTTTAATAGGAATTTCGATAACTTCGGGAGCTAATCGACAGGAACAAGTGGTGTTTCGGGATCGAAATAAGCTAGGTAAATGATTCATGGTATTCGGCCTAAGGCCATATTATTGGTATTAAGTGTGACCGATTTTGGTTATGTGTATTTAGGGGCAAATCGATAGAAGTAGCAGAAGCTTTCGGGATTTTTAATCCATTCTCGGTAAGGCTGTAAGTTATGATTTAGTTATTCGTTTTAGGACTAGTATTAATCGGTTTTGATTAGAGTATTGTTGATGGAGGCTAATACCAGTCAAGGAGTTCAAGGGGTAGTCCCTATCCCGAAGTTGAAGAAACGATCTGTCTCGGCAGTGCGAGATTGGCCGCCGGGGTGTGGGCCAGCATCCGAACAACAACGTAGGCAGATAGCCGTAGTGTCGCTTAGCGATAGTTTCGGGATTGAGGGCATAACACTGCTAGTAATCAGGTGCGTAGTTATCGCACTGTTCTCTTGCTTGTATATATGTGTTATTTGTAAATGTATATGTTGTGCATGTTAGCCGAACTAAGGGCTAAGATGATGGATACCCAAGGTGGGTGATCGAATAATCAGGTGAGTGGTTATGGTATTAACCTTTCAGTGTTATAAATGATTATCGATGAATGTATAAAAATGTGATGGAATGTGATGTATATTTGTTTCGAGTAATATGTTGCCATGGTACATATATACATATGCATGGGACTTGAGATGTGACTATTGGAGGAATGGGTATACGCTATGTGCGTGGTCTAATGCTAGCCTCGTGCTACATTAGCGCTTGATGTTAGCTATGTGCTTCATCAAGGGAGGTGTTGGCTAAGTGCCCATCTCGCCGGTTGATAGCTGTGTGCATCACCGTGGACTGATTGATATGTGGTATCCCTATGGGATCGGTGGCTTGGCCACGGCCTTGAGCAGTAAGTCTGCCAAGGTAAGATTTGTGGATCACTATGTGATCGGTGGATTAGCCACGGCCTTGAGCAGGGAGTCTGCTAAGGTAGGAGTAACGGATGGACTTAGGATGGGTTGGGCTTCATAATTGCATATTCATGTGCATGGACTGTGTGGATATGGGCCAAGCCCATATGTGGGGACATGCGTACTAACTATGCACTGAGTCTTGGTGACTCACCCAATTTTTCTAAACCTTTCAGGTGATCGTGATTTTTGGACCGGGTTGGAGTGGATACAAAGGTGGCCATGCAAAAGCGGATTTTCATGCAAAAAGAATATCTTGTTTAATTAATTAAGTATCTATATTTTCAGCATTTTGATTAAGTGTTTAATGTAAAAATGCCCATTAAAGTATTTAAGTATGTTTATTAAGTATCTTTATTATTATGTTCCATTACGATTCGCAAATTTAAATATCGATTGCAAATGGTCTTATTTCCTTAAGTATGTATAATGAAGTTTTGAATCCGGTATTTTCATAATAAATTAGTTTTTACTTAGAATATTTCAAGTCACGAAAATGTTTTATTAAAGGAAACAAATTTTTAACGGTTTTACTCTTAAGTAAGAATATTTTTCGAACGTGTTTCGAAGTGGCATTTCAAATTCGGTCGGAGTGAATGGGCCGGGTTTGGGGTGTTACAACTTTATTCAATTTAGTCCCTATTTCAATTTTCCATCTTCACATATCAATATGTCTCTATGCCACGTTCATAAAAAAAAGATTTCTTAAATTTTCGCCCATTTTCTTAAAATGATAAATTTGCACTTTTAGTCCTCCAACTTTCAAAAATTCTCAATTTACTCCTTAGTGAATTTCATTATTCATATTTTTTTCTCACAATACTTAATTCACCTTTGAAATACTTATCCTTTCCCAAAGGCCAAAATATTGGAGTATTACATAGTAATTGATTTGACAACTTTTCCCAATTTAGGGTGTGCTTGGTTGAATGGAAAAATAGGAAGAATGAAATGGAAAAGTGAAAAGAAAATAAATTTTGAGTGTGTTTGGTCGAGAAGAAAAGTGAGAGGAAAGAAAATAAAAAAGATGATTATTTCTATTATAATGCATAAAAACCAGTCTGTTTAAATTAAAATAATAAGGAAAGAAAATGAGAGAGAGAGAGAGATGTTAGTAAAAAAATATTCATTTTTCCTAGGGTAATTATTTGATACAATGCTAGCAGAATTTTTTAGACTCCACAAGTGGGTTAAAGGTGTGACAAGTTTTACATTTATTTATGTAATTATTATTTTTTTATTTTTTTAGTACACCGTATAATACACTTATCAAATAATTTTTATTTTTAAAATATTTTATTTTCTTTCCTTCAATTTTTCGACTCTACCAATCAATGGATAGAAACACTATTACTCTTTTTCTTTCATTTTTTCCATATTTCCTATCAAGCATACCTATAGAAAGAAAAAACATGTTCTCTCTATTTTTCCACCCTTTCAATTTTTTAATCTTTCCAAATTTCTTTCCATTCTACCATGCAAACCTTTAATTCTTGAGCTTTGTTTAGTCCATACTAATCTCCAAACTTGGATTCCATCAAACAATTTATCCTTTTTAACACCTTTGATATATGATGTCATCACCTATTTTTATTGAAAAATGTTTATAAAATCTAAAAAATACAAAATTTCACTTAAGATGCACATCTTGAATGAATGTTAGACAAATAAACATCCAAAGTCATCTGATCAGAAGTCATCTGAATCAGAATATCCTTTGTCAAGATTTATTTTGGATGTGATTTTAATAATTTTTATAATTTCAAAAAAGAAATTTCAAAATAAATTCTCAATTTTTAGATTCTTTTAAATTTTGGTGGAGAAACTTTAACATGTCTTTATTTACGTTTATTTTCAACATGCATTTAAAAAAAATTATAATTTCTATTTTAAAAAATTTAGTCCCTTACTTTTCTAATTTAAAAATGCAAGCCCGATTGTTAATACCATTAAAATTTTTCTGTTTAATTAAGCCCATTACAAAAGTTATTACTTTTTGTTTCACGGCTTCAAAGTGAATATTATTTTTAATTTCAAAATGTCACACTAGTGAGTTGGATAGAAGAATTTTAAGGTGACATCAACCATAGACCCTGAATTTTGAAAAATCGAAAAATGTAAAGACTAAATTCCTAACAATAAAAATAAAGAGATTAAATTTTAAATTTACAAAGAATAGTACTTAGAGCAAATTTTAACCATTAAATACTTATTTTCTCTTTCTAAAACCATACCACTGTGTCATATCATGATTGATTTGATGCATATCAAACAAATGATGTAGAGGCAAATGTCATTTTTTTTTTGTCGGGGTATCTACTATTGACAGCTTTAATTAATCCTCTAATTGTGGATGTTCTTGAAAGGAGCATATATCACTTTAACTAGATATATCATAATTCGTGATAGTTATAAACTTTAAATACCAAAAATTGTTAATTTTGAAATAAAAATATTATGTTAAAATGTAGGATCATTTGTGCTATTATCCAAACTCTTTTTCTTTAAAGCTCAAACATTTCTTTTTTAATATATAGAAAAGTATAAAACATGTTGAATACCATACATTTAATATAGTATACTATTTTATGTTTAATATTACGTGAAGCCTATGGTATGATGTCATTCATCTCGGCCTCCAAGGCATCTTGTCTTGTTAATAAGCCTAACAAGTTACGTCTCATGAAGTATTTGTGGTATGCTTTGATCCAATTCACTACTCTCAGTCCATTTCCACGTTTGGTTTGTTTCAAATTAACGACAAAATTATATAATCAGATTATTACTAGAGGCCAACTTAATAAAAATAATAACTTATCAAAACCATAAGTTTTATCATTTATGAATTTGTAAGTAAAAATATAAAAAATTTCCTTGTGAAATAATAAAAAATTAATCAAGCTTTTAATAAAGAATGGTAATAAATTGAGCTCTTAAAATATAATTTTTTATTGACCTTCCTAATAGATCATTAAGTAATGATGTAATGGATGATCTAGTGTTTAGTGGTTCGATTTTTATATATATTAATAATTGAATAATCTGAATAACTCAATAAAAACAAATAAACCAAACCAAATTTCAATTGAAACCAAATAAATTAAACTAGATCAAATTTTGACCAAAACTGAATAAACTCCGAAATTGAAACTTTTCCATGTTGGTTGTTGAGAATTAATATATCATCTATTTGATTTATTAATATCTTATAAAAGATGTTGATGATGGCTAAATAGCCATTAAAAGTGTTAGAGTTGTATAACTCAAATTCCTGTTAAAGAAATAAAATACAGTGGCAAAATCTTATATTTGACATTGATTAGAATAAGGTTTTTCAACTTTAAAAAGATGTAATTGAAACTCCTCTTGTATCATTTGAATTTCAACATTAGTGAACTTTTGTAACACCCCAAACCCGGCCCATGCGTTTCGACCGGATCTGGCATGTCACTGCTTGTACTTTGAAAACTTTAGCTTTGTTGGTTTTTGAAATTGTGAGTTAATTAGACAATATTTAAGTAAATAAGCGGCATTTTTAAAAAAAATAACCTTGTATTAATTATTATTAAGTATAAATAAGCCTTATCATAAAATTCATAAGTTACTTAACATTGATAACTGCTGAGTTGAATGAAAACAAGGGGCCTTATTACATAGATATTCTCGAAATAACAGTGAAATAAAATAAACTTTAAGAAATCCCAAAAGAAAAATAACTTGTAGAAATAGAACTTGATGGCCCCTCGAGTCTGTCTCGGCTCCCATGTCCACGATCTACTGTTCATCTGGAAGAGTAGAGAAAAGGAAAGCGTGAGTCACAAAGACTCAGTGTATAAATCTCAAAACACACATCGACCTGAGCCCACAAACACATTATGGGCCCTGGCCCATACAGGAAAGCGTCAATCATAATCACATAATAACAATATAGAATGAATAACCCAACCCATCCTAGGTTTCCATCCTCTACACACCATCCCGTACCAACCATCACACCGTGGGGATTTCTACAATCAACCCTCCATCCGCTACACACCAAAACGACAGCCGTACTGCCTATTCCTATTAAGTAGGAATCATTAAACGTGGCATAGCCACCGATCACTACGTGACTTTACATTTAAAATTATGTGGGATTTCTACCACCGATCACCAAGTGACCTATCATGCACTTCCCCTTCAATTATCATCATTCCCACCCCATGCATACATACATAAAGAAACATCATGCAGATATATATATTCTTCGATACACATAGGGAGTTCTATGTTTATGTACCTGGCATCCTTGCCTAACCCTTTTTAGGGTTCCATTCGACTGTCTATACAGCCTTATTCCGGCTTTTTAGCCCATAACATACAAAATAAATATACATACAGGTTTATCAGTAGCATGTTAGAGATCTACACACTTGATTAATGTCGATACCCTTGCTAAACCGATCTACAACTTTGTTCAAGAAGCCGGAAAGATGTGAAACTACGGCCTCTCCTATATTCGGCCATGGTTAGTGTTCTACCCAATTTTATGTATTTGAATAAGCAACTCTTCTTACCTTAAAATCCCTAAATTGAAGACTAATGATTTTTCAGCTTTTAGATCTAGTCGACCAAGCTTCCTTCAAATCCCGAAAACCATTAAACTATTAGCTTTTGGCTTTTGCTTTTCAAAAACTGAGAATAGATTATGAGAACTAAACAAAAATCGACTCTTACCTTAGCTTAGGAGATTCGGCTAGCACTAGAGAGAGGATTCGGCAATGCCAATGGAAGATTTAAATGCCGAAAGTATAGAATAATTTCTCAAATAGGATGAATAAAAGAAAAAGCGATGGATGCTTCGGCTTTTTAGAGAAATCGGCACAAGGGAAAAGAAAGTGGGGAAAAGTTTCGGCTTTTGAAGAAATTGAAGAAATAAATTTGGAGAGGGAGAGGCTAGGGAATTTTGGCACCAAGGGAGAGGATGTTAGGGTTTTTCAATGTCAGAAACAAGAAGCTAGCCCCCCTATTTATAGATTTTTGACACCTACTGCTAAATACCGAAAACGCCCTTAAAATTTAAGCTAGAAGAGAGGAGAATTTCGGCACCCTCTATGCCATGCAGTAGCTGAATTTTACACTCCTCTAGGTGGTGGATTTTCGGCCAACACTTCCTTTGAAGATAAGCTCCTAACTTTTCTCCTTTTTATCTATGATATTATCACTTAAAAATCCGTATATATCTTCCTATTTTTAAGCCTTGTAGTCGTCCACCTCATTAATTCTAAATGCCGAAATTTAACTCATTTAAATTAAAAGATTTGGGCTTCATTAAACTTAAATTTAAATCCCTTAAATCCCTTGTTGTGGCGTCACCCTTGCTCCCATTTAATTGCCGAAAATGGCCCAAAAACATGGGCTCCTTGCGACCCAAAACTTGTTCCTTTTTAATTGTTAATGATGCCACCTTAAAATAATTTAATCTGGGCCTTTGCCTAATTCTAAGCCCAAATTTAGACCCTTATCACTTAAATTAACAAATTAATTCTATCCCCACACTAAATGCATAGGCCCATAATTTGAGGATGTTACAATTTTCTTCTCATCTTCCCGTGATTTGTAACACCCCAAACCCAATCTATGTGTTAAGACCAGATTTGACATGTCACACGAAATGAACATACATCTAGTATTTTAAAGATTTAATGAAATCGGATTTTTCAAAAAAACACTTTGACGTGGAGTTTTATTGAAAACCAAAGGTTGATTACTAAATCTAATAATTTGAGTCGTATAAATTGAAGTTTAGAAAAAATTGATTTAATATTTTGAGAAAATTCAAAGAGTTCGAAAGTATTTGAAATCAAACATTTTAAAATATTGTAACAGAAAAATTACCAAGTTAAAATATCTAAGAATGAAACCATTTTCGTGCGTTTATTTAAGAAAAAATGTTTATTTCTATTTTTTTTTTTAAAAAAAACCCATTTAAGTATTTAAGGCATATTATAAAACCCATCCAAAAATAAAACATCCATAAAAATTTAACCAGAGGCCTTATTACAAAATAGCAAAAATAATAAAAAGTACTTAAAAAGAAATCTGAAATTTAAATAACCCATAATTTGTAGTATGGCCTCCACTGAGTCGTTCCCGGCCCAAGCCTCCATCACTGATCATTACCTGATGAGGGTAAAGAAAACAGGGGTAAGTTACTTAGAACTCAGTGTGTAATCCACTTACCATTGTCACTGGGCCAAAATTCAATTAAGCATTTATTGGGCCAAAGCCCATTACAATCATAACATAATATCATATATAACATGCATGTATTATGCAATTTCCCAACCAAACCTAGTTTTCCATCTGCTACACACCACCCGTACCAACCAACACACCTGTGGGGAGCTTTAGTCACCCACCCCGCCAACACACCAAACTGGGCATTAAGCCATATATCAAACTGGGCATTACGCCATATATCAAACTGTGGACAAGCAACCAGAATTTTGTAGCAAAGCTACCAGAACTTCTCTTCGTCAAATATCCCAACTCATGCAAATCATGTATATAATATGCATATTCAATTACTACAATCCATTCATATAATTATTACAAACATATGGCCCATTATAAAAATTCTCACAATCTGGCCCATATCACATTTTGGCCTATATAATCTCATATCACACTTGGCCCATTTATCAAATATCACATATGTCCACTTATCAAATATCACATATGGCCCATTTATCAAATATCACATATGACCCATTTATCAAATATTATATAAGGCCCACTTAGTCACTTTTATCGATTTAGCCCATTAAGGGCAATTTCGTAATTTTTACGGTCTTAATACCGATTTCATAGTTTTTACCATTAAAGTGATAAATATACTATTTTACCCGATTTCACTAACTTGTGATTTAATCCAACGATATAGTCATCTAACCCATGAGATACGGTGCGAGATTACACACCTGATTACGGTGAGCACTACACTTTCTTGATCATCAACACCTAGAATGTTTTTAACGCTCGATTAGATCATTAACACTTATAGTAATTTATTCTAAGATAAACAGTCTAGGATTTTTACCCTCGGAATCGCGGATAACTATGATTTGCCGATTTTCCTCGGTTGACGGTCCACAACCCTTTGCAAAATCCCAAATAGCCAATGGCTCAGAACTGCGAACAGCCTCGAATAGTTGATTCTCACCGGATGAGGGCCCACAACCTGGTGGAAAATCCCGGATCGCCGAAACGGCCCTTCGTTTGAATCTAGGAGGGATCGCAAATCTGCTCCTTTTTCGATCACCAATCACTACTCCTTTTGATTCGATCTTGTTTGCCTCCATTGACAAATGAGTATTAGTCCAAACTAAAATTTTGTAATTAAAACGATTGGTCTTAATGAGCGAAGTCAGCTTACCACAAAATCCTTACGTTCAAAGGATGAAAATCAAGCGATAGAGTCCCTAAGATAAAATTGGTTAATAAACCCCATATTTAACGAAATAGAGAGTAATATGGAATCCTTGATAGAAATCCTTACCTTAAAGTTTTGGACCGAATCTTAGCGATACATGATGATTTTGGACACTCCAAGTTTATGCCTTCCACTAAGTTTCTATGATAGAGAAAAGATTCGAATGAGATATGGTATGATGATGGTCTCGATCCAAAAAGGCCATCCCATACCAACATGTAAATTTGGCACAAAGAAAAAGGGAAAATAACAATACCAATGTATTGTACTAGTCACTTACCGATTGATCAAAGTGTGAGTAGAAAGAAAAAATGATTGAGATGGAGATAAGTGTAGTAGAAGATTCGGCTATGAAGGAAAAATTGAAGGGGATGATGTTTAGTAACATTCGGCAAGGGTGAAAAAGAAAAGAAAAGAGAAAATGGCCTTCTAAGGTTTTGGTGATTTCAGCACTTAGGAGGAAAATGTTTAAAGAGAAAATGAGCTATAAGACCGAAATGGTCAAAAATATGAAATGACTAAAAGAAAAAACAAAAGATGTTTACCTATTGTTCAAAGTGCATTCGGCTAAGGAGAGGTAATGGAGAGAAAAGTGTTGGAGAAAAAAAAAATGACAAATTGCCAAAGTGACCAACTAGCAACCAAAAGCTATTAATATTTCGATTACCCCCCTTAGTCCCTAAAACCGTCCAAGTACATGGCCACAAAGTCAAAGTTTGGCCACTCTAAACTTTCCAAAACATCTTCCTTGTTATGTGCCTTGTGTTCCCCCTACATACCTTATTCATATGATTCCCTTCCTTAAGTTTACACTTGCCTTTTCTCTTAGCCACCTTACCATAAAAATTAAAGTCCAACCTGCCATAAATACTAGGCTTGACTGACACTATGAGGAAAGAAAGAAAAAAAAATAAATTTCACATGCACATCAAGGGATTCGAACCTCTTCCCTCAAAGAACACACATGGCGCCATATCCCCTTTACTACTTGCTCATCTTATGTTAACTTTTACCTCTTAAATACCTTAAACTTTAAGGTTACTTGTTCCACTTCTTTAAAGTACTCATTTCCAAAAATTATACCAAATCCAAATAAATCCCAAACCTTTTCAGGACTATTTTAATCACACACATAGGATAAATAAACTAGCTGAGGACCAAAATAATGCAACATATAAAAATTCAAATTTTAGGATGTTACAATTCTACCCCCTTAAAGAAAATTTCGTCCTTGAAATTTACCTGGTTAAAAGAGGTGAGGGTATTGTTGTCGAATCATGTCCTCAGGCTCCTATGTAGCTTCCTCTGCTCTGTGATTACGGTATAGAACTTTAACCAATAGTACTGACTTCTTTCTTAGCACCTTAACATCTCGATCCAAAATTTTCACTGGCTTTTCCTCGAATGACAAGTTAGGTCTTAACTCAACTTCCTCTACCGGTACTATGTGAGACAGATCCGATCGATAACGCCTCAACATAGAGACATGGAAAACACTATGAATCTGACTCAACTACGGAGGTAGTTCAAGCTGATAAGCCACTGGTCCTACACGCTTCAACACACGGTACGGTCCGATGAACCTAGGGCTCAACTTGCCCTTCCTTCCAAATCTGAAGATCTTCTTCCAAGGTGAGACCTTTAGAAAAACCTGATCTCCCACCACAAACTCAATGTCCTTACGCTTCAGATCCACATATGACTTTTGTCTATCCGAAGCTTCCTTTAACCGCGCTCGAATCACCTTTACTTTTTCTTCCGTCTCTGATATCAATTCAAGACCCAATAACTATCGTTCCCCCAATTCAATCCAACAAGTAGGGGTACGACACCTATGAGCATATAATGGTTCATAAGGTGCCATTTGGATACTGGATTGATAACTGTTGTTATACGCAAACTCCACCAACGGTAGAAAATCCTCCCAACTACCTCTGAAGTCAATCACACAACCCTTTAACATGTCTTCCAAAATCTGGATTACTCTTTCTGACTGACCATTTGACTGAGGATAAAAAGCCGTACTGAAGTTTAACTTTGTTCCCAAAGCCTCATGTAACGCTTTCCAAAACTGTGATGTAAACCTAGAGTCTCTGTCCGATATAATAGACACTGGTACCCCATGCAACCTTACGATCTCCGACACATACAACTTAGCCAACTTCTGCAGTGAGTAATCCGTACGAACTGGTAGAAAATGGGCAGTCTTTGTCAATCGATCCACTATTACCCAGACAGAATCTTTCTTAGTAGGCGATAAGGGTAACCCACTAACAAAGTCCATCGTTATCAGTTCCTATTTCCATAATGGAATCTTCACCGGTTGTAGCAATCCCGACGGTAATTGATGTTCTGCTTTCACTTGTTGACAAGTCAAGCACTTACCCATGAAATCAGTAACCTCCCGCTTCAACCTTGGCCACCAATACTGTTCACGAAGGTCTCGATACATCTTATTTCCCCCGAGGTGCATAGCATAGGGGCTACTATGCGCCTCTCGCAGAATCATTAATCTCAAATCCGAATCCTTGGGCATACAAATTCTTCCGCGAAAACACAGCACTCCATCCTTATTCATTCCAAAATCCCCTATTACATCACTTTCAACTTGTTGAATTAAGGGACCTAACTTTTCATCTGATAACTGCTTCTCCTTGATCTGTTCTAACCACAAAGGCTTGACCTGAAGTTCCGCTAGTAGACTGCCATATTCATACAAACTGAGATGAGCAAACATTGCTCTTAACTCCGTTATTACCTTACGACTCAACGCGTCTGCCACTACGTTAGCCTTTCTAGGATGATACTCGATTGAGAAGTCATAATCCTTCAACAGCTCTATCCATCTCCGTTGTCTTACGTTTAACTCCTTTTGGGTAAGGAGGTACTTAAGACTCTTATAGTCCGTATAAATAATCGACTTCTCACCGTAGAGATAGTGCCTCCAAATCTTTAAAGCAAAAACCACAGCAGCTAATTCCAAATCATGGGTAGGATAGTTGACTTCGTGTGGCCTTAACTGACGAGATGCATAAGCCACCACTTTACCACCTTGCATCAACACACATCCCAAGCCCGTGTGTGACGCATCGCAGTAAACAATAAACTCTTTTCCAGCCTTAGGTTGTATCAGTACGGGCGCTTCCGTCAGAATCTTCTTCAATTTATCAAAACTCTCTTGCTGCTGATCTGACCATACAAATGGCACTCCCTTTCGCAACAGTTTAGTTAGAGGTGCTGCAATCAACGAAAACCCCTCAACAAAATGCCTGTAGTAACCAGCTAACCCTAGGAAACTCCGAATCTCAGCCACTGACTTCGGTGGTTTCCAATCCAACACAGCCTCTACCTTCCGAGGATCAACTCTGATTCCTTCGGCTGACACAACATGTCCTAAGAAAGTCACTTCCTTCAGCCAAAATTCACACTTACTGAATTTGGCATAAAGTTGCTTTTCTCGCAATATTTGTAATACTATCCGCAGATGTGAATCATGCTCTTCTTCATTCCTCGAGTATACTAAGATATCATCTATGAACACCACCACAAACCGGTCTAAGTAGAGTTGAAAGATTCGGTTCATCATGTCCATAAATGCAGCTGGTACATTGGTCAATCCAAACGGCATCACCAAAAACTCATAATGTCCATAACGAGTTCGGAATACCGTCTTATGAATATCTGCCTCATTAACCTTGAGTTGATGGTAACTCGATCTCAAATCTATCTTGAAGAAAACTGAAGCTCCTCTCAATTGATCAAACAGGTCATCAATTCTTAGTAATGGATACCTATTCTTGATTGTCAATTTATTCAACTGGCTACAATCGATGCACATACGCATCGACCCATCCTTCTTCTTGACGAACAAGACCGGTGCTCCCCATGGTGACACACTCGGTCGAATGAATCCCTGATCCAACAACTCCTGAATTTGAGCCTTAAGCTCCGCTAACTCCTTCGGCACCATCCTATAAGGAGCAATGGACACCGGAGCCATTCCAGGCAAAAGCTCAATGCCAAACTCTACTTCTTGGTCTGGAGGTAAACCCGGAAGTTCCTCGGGAATAACATCTAAAAATTCTTTCACCGTTCTAACACCTTCCACCGATAATTCCTTGACATCCAAAGCACATATAAAGGCTAGGAATGCTCCACACACTTTTCGCACCAACTTTTCTGCTTTTAAAGCAGATATCACATTTGCTACATAGTTTCTCCGTTTGCCCATCATCACCACTTCCTTATCTTCCAAAGTCCTTATTGACATCCGCTTTGCAGCACAATCCAAGTGCGCACGGTGCTTCACCAACCAGTCCATGCCCAAAATAAGGTCAAACTCGCCAAAAGGCAGTTCCATCAAATCCGCCAAAAATATTTCTCTTTGAATTTCTAAGGGCACGTCTCTAAACAATTTATCCACTATCACAGACTGTCCTAAAGGGCTAATTACCGTCATCTTTCTATCAGTAATCTCAAATCTAATGTTCATGTTTCTAGATATAGCACTAGCAACATATGAATGGGTAGATCCGATATCTATCTGTAACATCCTGAAATGGGCCTATGCATTTTTGATTTAAGTATACGAAATGGCATGTCTTATGTGTTATGAATGTATTATGAACATTTTTGGAAATTTAAGGAAATGATTTAGAAATGTTACGTTTCAAAAGATGAAAGTAAACATTTTTGGAAACATGGAAATGTAAGGAAATGATTTAGAAATGTTAAGTTTAAAGGAGGCAAATGAACATTTTTGGAAACTTGGAAATGAAAGGAAATGTCTTAGAAATGTAAGGAAATGCTTAAGAAATGTTAAGTTTAAAGTTTAAGAGAGGGACATGAAGCAAGGTGGTCTTAAGAAAATTTATAGAAGAAATTTGACACAAGAACGGGCTTGGAAAAGTGGCAAGGAGGCACCACTTAAAGCCCAGCAAGTGACGCCACAACATGTGTTAATGGGCCAAGGTTCGAGTCGCATGGGAAGCTAAAATAAAAGTTTTATTTTCGGTAAGGAAGGGAGGTTATGGACGGCAAAGGGAGGCTAGGGGAGGAATTTAAGATGAGGTTGTATTCTTTTAAAATTTCGGCTAATGTAAGGATAAATTGTGGATTTTATTTCAATTATTTTATATAAGTGATAAAAGAAGAGATAATAGAGGGATTATTATTATTAAGCAAAGTGATAAAGGATGGAATATTATTATTTATTTTAATTAAAGTGATAAAGCAATCAAAATAGGAAGAGTGGTGGCCAAGTAAGGGACTCTAGCCTAGTAATTTCGGCTAAGAAAGGAAGAGTAAGGCTATTCTTCATTCATTCTTTTCTCTTCAAGAAAGCCTCTGCTGAAATTCTCTAAAGTTTCTCCTCTTCTCTCTGCCGAAACTCTCTAGCAACCATCATTCTCTTTTCTTTCATTTGTTAAGCCGAATCTATAGTCCACCATTGCCAAAATTCTCAAGTTTTCTTTTCTTTATTTTTGTGGAAACCGAATACTCCAAGAGAACCCCTAGCTGATTTCTCCATTAAATCTCAAAAGCCGAAAATAACCATAGCCCTAGCCGATTTCTTCATAGTTACAAAAGCTGAAACTGTGATACATATCAGGGCCATAGCCGAATACTGCTAAGGGTTCAAGCAAGAGTTCCATCGAATTCTTCAGTAAGGGTAAGATTAGGTTCGATTCTCATTCTGATTCTTTTTAGTCTGTCGAAATTAAGATTCTAATACCCTTAATATCTTGTTGCCAAAACTTTGAAGAGATCTTTCCGGATTTACTAAGTGTCGAATACAAGGAAGGAGCTCTTTTCCCGAAGGTCCACCATAGGCCGCGTGTTCCCTAGTTATTCGGTGAGTTTCAGGATTTAAAATCCACAAGGTAAGTGTCTATAGCATTCGGCCAAGGCCATGTTTGGTAAATAGATGTGTTTTATTAATTATTCAAAAGCTGAAACTAATCTATTCAAGTAATCTAGTGATTGCCGATTTCAAGAAAGAAGGATACAAAGTTTCGGGACTTGATTCTTAAGTCAATCGGCAACAAGGTAAGTTTTAGTGTACTAATCCTACTAGGATTTGGATTTATGGCCGAATGGCTCTTTACTAAGTATTAAATGATTGATTAAACGTAGAGATCTAAGATCTAAGGCATTAGATCAAGCTTTTCAGGATTTGGATTGGAAACCTTAGAGCGAATCAGGTGTGTACCTTACACTATTTCTTGATATATTTATGGCAATTTTTAATAAGTATGTGACTATAAGAATGTGTAAGAATATGGCTAAGGTACCATGTAATGGTACAAAAAGTACTCAGGTACATTTCCTACTCCTACTAGGAATATGAAATTATGTTATATATGTAACATGTGAAAAGTGATAAGAATGTGAAATTAAGTAATATGCATGATATGAATGATAAGGGGCATTCGGGTTATATGAGAAAGGGGAAGTGAATGTGGTGACCTAAGACCACGATAACTGAATGTGGTGACTTAAGACCACGATAACTGAATGTGGTGACCTAAGACCACGATATCTGAATGTGGTGACCTAAGACTACGATATCTGAATGTGGTGACCAAAGACCACGAATTTTATAAGGGCGATGAGCACGTCGACTCAGCGACTGCCTTCGATGGTGTGTAGTGGATGGAAGGTTGACTTATTAGTCCCCACGGTGTGCAGGTTGGTACAGGTGATGTGTAGCGGATGGCATCTAGGTTTTGGGTTCGGGTTTGCATCATTACTTTATTTTTGTTATATGAATAAGTATGTGATATGACATTGTATGCCTGAATTGTTAAGTTTTAGTGTTGGTTACACATTGAGTCTGTTTGACTCACCCCGTTGGGGAATATTTTCTTCCAGGTGATGATCAGTAATGGACCGGGTCGGCAGGAGCACAAAGGTGGCCATGCACAACAAGGATTTTAATCAATTTGGACTTTATTTTTTTAAGTACTTTAATTTAATTTTGGGAATTATTTTGATGTAATAAGGCCATAGTGAATTATTTCATTTCTGTTTTATTTACCATGTTACGAAACTTTAATTGTTAAAGATTAAGTCAATTTAATTTAAAATAAACTCTAATTATTTTGTCACCTGAAATAAATAGGTTTCAATATAAAATAAACTTGTTTACAATTCAAGCCCAACCCAAAACAATCTTTCTTTCCAGACACACAAGTTTTTCCTAAGTGACAAAAGAATTTTTGAACCGGTTTACATCGAGGAACATACTAGATCCGGTCAAGGCTCGTAGGCCGGGTTTGGGGTGTTTCACTATCAAAGCAGTAATAGGTACATTAGAGATGAAGAACGTATCAGTTATCAAATTAGGTGCATCACCATCCTCACGGCGTCTGACCGCATAAGCTACACCCGAGACACCCCTAAAAACCTCGACACCACTTGATTTAAGTCGTTCCGATATTGATCCACAAGCTGCTGGCCTAGTTCTAGCCCCAACAACCATTTCTAGGACTTGCAACATTGCTTGGGTCAAAGCAATGTCCTCTCTCATATGGTCATGTGATCCAGTCTCAGTCCCGGGTGATGGAGGTGCGTCCATTTCTGGCATATGTCCCGACGCTTCAGACGCAACCCTAGCACCTCGGCCTCTACACGACCACGTCTACTACGTCCACATCCTCTAGCGCTCATTTTGAGTATTTCGGTTTAGCTTGATTACAAGTTTTATGAATCAGTATACTATTTCAGTGTTATTAACGATATTTTATGAGCTATAAGAAGTAGAGTTGTTTTCTCAAACACATCCTATAGTCTCAATCTCTATAGTTTTCAACACCTAAAACTAAAAGTTCTAGAGTGTTCCTATAGTCATATCGCAATAATAACAATTATTCAATTCACATACACTTACTTGACTTGGTGCCGGATACTCGTGGTGCCATACTACCTTTGAAAACATAAGTTCTATAATTCAAAACAGTTTTGTACCATAAATGTTTTTGAACCCAAACTACAGCCGAGTTTTGAACCGGGCTCTGATACCACAAAATGTAACACCCCAAACCCAGTCTATGCGTTAAGACCAGATTTGACATGTCACAGGAAATGAACATACATATAGTCTTTTAAAGATTTAATGAAATCGGATTTTTCAAAAAAACACTTTGACGTGGAGTTTATTGAAAACCAAAGGTTGATTACTAAATCTAATAATTTGAGTCCTATGAATTGAAGTTTAGAAAAAATTGATTTAATATCTTGAGAAAATTCAAAGAGTTCGAAAGTAATTTGAAATCAAACATTTTAAAATATTGTAACAGAAAAATTACCGAGTTAAAATATCTAAGAATGAAACCCTTTTCGTACGTTTATTTAAGAAAAACGTTTATTTCTATTTTTTAAAAAAATAAACCCATTTAAGTATTTAAGGCATATTATAAAACCCATCCAAAAATAAAACATCCATAAAAATTTAACCAGAGGCCTTATTACAAAATAGCAAAAATAATAAAAAGTATTTAAAAAGAAATCTGAAATTTAAATAATCCATAATTCGTAGTATGGCCTCCACTGAGTCGTTCCCGGCCCAAGCCTCCATCACTAATCATTATCTGAGGAGGGTAAAGAAAACAGGGGTGAGTTACTTAGAACTCAGTGTGTAATCCACTTTCCATTGTCACTGGGCCAAAATTCAATTAAGCATTTATTGGGCCAAAGCCCATTACAATCATAACATAATATCATATATAACATGCATGTATTATGCAATTTCCCAACCAAACCTAGTTTTTCATCCGCTACACACCACCCATACCAACCAACACACCTGTGGGGAGCTTTAGTCACCCACCCCGCCAACACACCAAACTGGGCATTAAACCATATATCAAACTGGGCATTAAGCCATATATCAAACTGGGCAATAAGCCATATATCAAACTATTGACAAGTCACCAGAATGTAGCAAAGCTACCAGAACTTCTCTTCGTCAAATATCCCAACCCATGCAAATCATGTATATAATATGCACATTCAATTACTACAATCCATTCATATAATTATTACAAACATATGGCCCACTATAAAAATTCTCACAATCTGGCCCATATCACATTTTGGCCTATATAATCTCATATCACACTTGGCCCATTTATCAAATATCACATATGGCCCACTTATCAAATATCACATATGGCCCATTTATCAAATATCACATATGGCCCATTTATCAAATATCACATATGGCCCATTTATTAAATATTACATAAGGCCCACTTAGTCACTTTTATCGATTTAGCCCATTAAGGGCAATTTAATATTTTTCACGGTCTTTATACTGATTTCATAGTTTTTACCATTAAAGTGATAAATATACTATTTTACCCGATTTCACTAACTTGTGATTTAATCCAACGATTACTACGATATAGTCATCTAACCCATGAGATATGGTGCGAGATTACACACCTGATTATGATGAGCACTACACTTTCTTGATCGTGAACACCTAGAATATTTTTAACGCTCGATTAAATCATTAACACTTATAGTAATTTATTCTAAGATAAACGGTCTAGGATTTTTACCCTCAGAATCGCGAATAACTATGATTTACCGATTTTCCCCGGTTGACGGTCCACAACCCGTTGGAAAATCCCGAATAGCTAATGGCTCAGAACTACGAACAGCCTCGAATAGTTGATTCTCACCGGATGAGGGCCCACAACCTGGTGGAAAATCCCGGATCACCGAAACGGCCCTTCGTTTGAATCTAGGAGGGATCGCAAATACGCTCCTTTTTCGATCATCAATCACTACTCTTTTTGTTTCGATCTTGTTTACCTCCATTGACAAATGAGTATTAGTCCAAACTAAAATTTCGTAATTAAAACGATTGGCCTTAATGAGCGAAGTCGACTTACCACGAAATCCTTACGTTCAAAGGATGAAAATCAAGCGATAGAGTCCCCAAGATAAAATCGGTTAATAAACCCTATATTTAACGAAATAGAAAGTAATATGGAATCCTTGATAGAAATCCTTACCTTAAAGTTTTGGACCGAATCCTAGTGATACATGATGATTTCGGACAATCCAAGTTTCGGCCTTCCACTAAGTTTCTATGATAGAGGAAAGATTTGAATGAGATATGGTATGATGATGGTCTCGATCCAAAAAGGCCATCCCATACCAACATGTAAATTTGGCACAAAGAAAAAGGGAAAATAACAATACCAAAGTATTGTACTAGTCACTTACCGATTGATCAAAGTGTGAGTAGAAAGAAAAAATGATTGAGATGGAGATAAGTGTGGTAGAAGATTCGGCTATGAAGGAAAAATTGAAGGGGATGGTGTTTAGTAACATTCGGCAAGGGTGAAAAAGAAAAGAAAAGAGAAAATGGCCTTCCAAGGTTTTGGTGATTTCGGCACTTAGGAGGAAAATGTTTGAAGAGAAAAGGAGCTATAAGACCGAAATGGTCAAAAATATGAAATGACTAAAAGAAAAACAAAAGATGTTTACCTATTGTTCAAAGTGCATTCGACTAAGGAGAGGAAATTGAGAGAAAAGTGTTGGAGAAAAAAAAAAAAAATGACCAATTGCCAAAGTGACCAACTAGCTACCAAAAGCCATCAATATTTCGGTCACCCCCCTTTGTCCCTAAAACCGTCCAAGTACATGGCCACAAAGTCAAAGTTTGGCCGCTCCAAACTTTCCAAAACATCTTCCTTGTTATGTGCCTTGTGTTCCCCCCTACATACCTTATTCATATGATTCCCTTCCTTAAGTTTACACTTGCCTTTTCTCTTAGCCACCTTACCATAAAAATTAAAGTCCAACCTACCATAAATACTAGGCTTGACTGACACTATGAGGAAAGAAAGCAAAAAAAAAAAAAAAAAAATTCACATGCACATCAAGGGATTCGAACCTCTTCCCTCAAAGAACACACATGGCGCCATATCCCCTTTACTACTTGCTCATCTTATGTTAACTTTTACCTCTTAAATACCTTAAACTTTAAGGTTACTTGTTCCACTTCTTTAAAGTACTCATTTCCAAAAATTATACCAAATCCAAATAAATCCCGAACCTTCTCAGGACTATTTTAATCACACACATAGGATAAATAAACTAGCTGAGGACCAAAATAATGCAACATATAAAAATTAAAATTTAGGATGTTACATATTTTCTCGAAAGGGTTTCCACGTTAATGGCGACAATGAAGTCTGATACTCCGCTGTTGGATCGCAACACAAGATTTGTGTTCTGGCAGATAAAGATGCAGACAGTTCCTGTGCAAATGGATTTGGAGGATGCCCTGCTAGGGTTAGATAAGATGCCTTCAACATTAACGGAGGAAGAAAAGAAGCATAAAGATTGAAAGGCTTTAACGTAATTACATATGCATCTGTTGAATGCAATTCTAAAGGACGTGATGAAGGAGAAGACAGCCGTTGCATAATGGACAAAGTTACATCAATTATGCATGTTGATAATCCTAACTAGCAAGTTTCATATGAAACAACGTCTTTATGCTTATCGTTTAGAAGAAGGTGCATCTTTGCACAAACACATATCTGTGTTTAAAGAAATTCTCTCGGACCTAGAGGCCATGGAGGTTCAATATGATAAATAAGGTTTAGGGTTAGCTCTACTTTGTTCGTTGCACCCGTCTTAATCAACCTTTAAAGATATGATCTTGTATAGCCACAAATCTCCCACAGTTGATGAAGTCTATGCTTCCTTAAATTCGTATGACAAGATGAAGCATCTTGTGGCTGATTCGACTCTCAGGGAGAAGGTCTCATTATTCGTGGGAGACAAGAAAGAAATACTGATGATAATTGTGGGAGGACACAGGAACAAAATCCTCGCAGTAAATTTAAGGGTAGATCAAGATCTTCAAACAAAGGTAAAACCTGTAACTTCTGCAAGAAGAAAGGGCACATCAAGTTTGAGTGCTATAAGTTGCAAAACAATAACAAAAGGGAGGCGGTGAATTAAAATGGAAAACAGCCAGAACAGCCTGGTACAGCTAATGTTGCAGAAGACAATAACGATGGTGAACTTCTAGTTGCTTCTGCTTACAACTCTAAAGTGAAACGAAGAGTGGATCATTGTGATTTTGGTTGCACCTTCCATATGAGGCACTTACAGAAAGGCAACTCTATGGTTAAATAGTATTTATTTATTTCATTGCATTGCATATAGAATGCATCTCTAGGTTTCATGTGCATTTTCATTTTCATGTGCATTAATCTTTGTTTTGTTTAAGGAAAAACAAATAATTCATATATTTTGGACCCTGATTGATTTACTTTTCATTACTCTTCAAGTAAAATATCATGTTTAGGTTTATTTGCATTGTATAGGCCCAAATCTGCCCGGGCCCAATTAAAAAAACCAGAAACCCAAAAAATAAGACAAAATAATTAAATAGTCCAGTTTTTTTTTTTACAAACCCAAATCCGAAGCCCAAAATTTCAGCCAAATACAGAAATGCCCAACCCTAAATTACAAGGCCTAAATGGCCCAAAAAAATTTGAACATTCTCAGAAATCCTAGGAAACCCTAATGTTGCCGCCTCTACCTCACCATGTCGGCACCCTCCGTACTCCTCCACACACGCGCCACCATGCCAGCTGGCCTCCATACCTGCAAGGACAAATAGCACATTAGAGAAAAAACAAAAAGCAAGAAATATTCTAGATTTTTTATTTTTTCTTCAACATTCGGTTATAAAACCGAAAAAAATTCCTTTGTAATTTTTTTAGATACACGAAAAAAATCACAGAGCAGATCAACAAAGGTTTTTTTCTTTTCTTTATTTTTCTTTCTTTTTTTTTTTTCTACTTTTCGAAGCTGTTCTTATATACTTATAAAGATTTTTTTTTCTTTTTTAAAATATACATTCAATATTAAAATATAGTATGAAAAAAGATGAAAAAAAATACATGGAGGGGGTCCGACCACCATACACGGCAGCGCTGACGGCGGCAGACGGCGTTGATCGGTGCCGAAACTCTCGCCAGACCCAGGCTGGAGGCAGAGGGCTAGAGAGCAAAGAAAGGCTCAATTTTTTTTTAAAAAAAAAAGGTGCTGTAAATGAATTTTTTGGAAAAGTTTAGCTTTTATAAATGATCAAAACGGCACCGTTTTAGGCCTTAGTCCTTTATGCCAAAACGATGTCGTTTAGGCTTCAACCCGCGCACCGACCCGGCCCAGTCTTAGGGTCCGCGTGTTTTCAATGGAAGGGCTAATTGCACTTTTAGCCCTTCCGCTTTTTAATCACTTTACAATTAAGTTTTTTCGATCTTTTAATTTTTACCCCGTATTCGATTGTGATTTCAATTAGGTCCATATTCGAACGTTGTCATTTTGGAGGGCAGTGATTAATTTCCCTTTTGGTCCCTCCTTGTTATTCGCGCGTTCAGTGTGGTCCTTTTCCTTTTATTTTTTTAGATCTGCCCAAAATTTCGTTTTAAGTTCAATTTAGCCATTCTTTGGTTATTTTTGCTATTATATTATTATTATTATTATTATTATTATTATTATTATTATTATTATTATTATTATTATTACTACTACTACTACTACTACTACTACTACTATTACTTTTATTGTTACTAGTATTATTATTATTATTTTTATTACTATTATTTTTTATATTATTATTACTATTATTATATTCATTTTTATTATCATTTTTCTTACTATTAACATATTATTATTATTATTATTATTATTAATTAACTTTGTTATTATTACTATTATATTCATAATATTTATTTGCTTAATATTTTTAAATACACTTATTCATTTATCAGTTTATCACTTATTTTTTTATCCATCTATATATTTTAAAAAATACTTCAATTTTTTTTATTATTAATGCCACCGTCATTATTATTAACGTCATGATTTTTTAGTTTGTGTTACACTATACTCGTTTATTTTTTTTTTTGTTTAATATTAAACCTTTAGTTCTAAATTTTTAGTTATTATTATTATTATTATTATTATTATTATTATTATTATTATTATTATTATTATTCATGTATTTTGGCTTGTTATTTTATCTTCCTCCTTTATATTGTCATGCATTAATGCTTTTATTATTAGCCTATTATACATATTAGTACCGTAATTCTTTTTTTTTTTTTGCATTTTGCTATAAAATCATGTTACATTAATCTTTTTCCAATGCGAATTTTTTTTATTAAGCAATTTTTTGTAATTCGAGATTCGAGAAACCGTACCCTAACTTACTGGGTTTTGATTTTTCTCATCGAGCCTAAAGAATCGATTATCCTTTTAAAAAAAAATCAAAGCGTATAAGTTAAATAAAAGCTTATTCTCGGGAATTCAAAAATGTTGCGTCCTAACTCAATGGATGTGGCATTTTGTTATCTCGAGGTAAGGATTTCTAAAAAATAAAAGAAAGGCAATATTTTGTATTTGGAATTTCGAGAAATTGTGCCCTGACTTACTGGGCTCCGATTTTTAATTTGACCCAAATAATCGAATATCCTTCTTAAACTTAAATGCATGAGTTTTTAAAAAAAACTCAAAAGACAGGCTTAGTTTTGAGGATTTGAAATGCAACATCCTGAAATTTTAGAAATTTATGTTTTGAAGAATATCATGCGACAGGCTAGTTAAAAATGTTAGTTGTGTATGTTTAGGGGTCCTAAGAAGGCTCGGGGTTGAATTGGGCCTTAGCAAAATTTTTATGTTTAAGCACTTTAAGGAGAGATATGTAAGTGACATCAAGACTTAAGGTAATAAGTGTGTATTTTGCTAGCATAAGTGAGCTTATGGCAAGGAGGTTGTGGCGTCACATGAAGGGCTTTTGGGGAGGAGTTCGAATCCCACCTAGTGCAAAAATTTTGATTAATTTTTTGTACTTCTCTTCCAAGTGTCGGCCATGGTCCTAATTAAGGTAAGGAAGACTTTTTATCTATGGAAAGAAGAATAAGAAAATATGGTATAGAGGAAAACAAGGGATAATGAAGGAAAGAATCAAAAGAAAAAGGCAAGGGAAGGGAACATGTTGGCCTATTATGTGGAGGATGTTTTGGAAAGATTATTTTGGTCAACATTAATCCTTTTGGCAAAAGTGATACACGGTTTTGGTTAGGGGAATAGGGAGAGCCGAAATTCCTATTGCATTTTACAAATATTGTGCATGAAAAGTTTTGTTTCTTCTTAACATTTTGGCATTTTCTTTTTCCAACTTCTTTTACTTTGTTTTAGCTGAATCACTATAGCCTTTTGTTCTTTTCTCCTTTCTTTTGTTTTGCCAAAACACTCAATCCAATTTGGTTCATTTTCTTTTGGTCATAGACGAACCTCTATACCCCTTTGTCTATCACTTCTTTTCTTCTTCACCATCTCCTCAACCATTCTCCCTTTCTCTTTGATCGACACAACTTTGTTTGGCCGAATCTTCTTTATTCTTTTCTCATCAATAGCCAAATTTCTATCATCTTCTCTTCTCCATCTTGCGAGTTGAGCATCTTTTCTTTGATCGAATTGGTAAGTGGCTCTATTCTATCCTTGCATTTTCTTTTCTTCATGCCGAATATGTACCTTCTCTTTGGATGGTTCTCTAAACCGAAACATTCCTCTCTTCTACTCCCTCATTTCATGATCATCTCCTATTTTTTAGTGTTCTTGTAGGGTTGGCCGAATCTTTTATTTTGTCGATTCATCCGTAGTCGTAAGCCCAATCGGTGGAAATCGGATTTATCATCGTAAGGTAAGAAGTTTCTTTATGGATTATTTCGATCTCGGTCATTGTTTGATTAGTTTGCTAAACAGAATGATGGTTGTGACTAATCGGTTGTTATAGGGACTAAATTGCTCGTTTTTATTCACTTGTGGATCCTACGGAAATAGTAGTTAGCCGAACCTTTTCCTTAGACAATCGATTTATATCATCGTAATATCGTTTTGATTAAGACTTTTTCCAATGGAGGCAAGTGGTACTGATTCAAAAGGAAAAGCAATTGGAGAACACAAAAGGAGTGGGTTTGCGATTCTTACTCCTAAGTTCAAGCGTAGAGCGGTATCGGTGATTCGAGATCTCCCACCGGGTTATGGACCATCATCCAGCGAGAATAGACAACTCGTGGTCGTACACTATTCTAAGGGTAAGAATTTTATTAGATTATTAGATTTAAATATTTGGATTAAGAAAACCTCGTTTGTTGGTTAATCGAGTGTAATGGTGTTTTAGGTTCTGAAGATCAAGAAGGTTTAGTCCTTATAGTAATCAGGTGTGTAATCTCACACCGAAATCCTGTAAATCTGTGATTTACCATCATATTAGAAATATTGATCGATGTTGCCTAAAAACTTAATATCGGTAAAATGGAATGAATCGAGTGTTTTGTCTAAACATCGTAAATACTAAGATTTGTCAAAATCGGAGTTAATTTGTAAAATTTATGAAAATGCCCTTATGGGCCGAATTACCAAAATGCCCTTATGGATCGAATTACGAAAATGCCCCTATGGGCCGATTTACTAGATTGCCTTAGTGGGCCGAATTACGAAGAGCTATATTGGGCCGATTCACCAAAATAAATTATTGGACTAATGATTGTTGTACATATATGTGGATATTATGCTTTATTATGTATGTTGCATGTTACATATTGCATGGGTTGGAAAAAATGTTGAAGAGCAATGTAGCCTGGTGGAATTGCCACAAAATGTTCATTATTATGTTTACTTATGATTTCGGTGGCTTGGCCACAATAAAAATATATAATATAGCAGTTCGGCTGCAATTTAGTGTGAGCGGCGGGGTGGGTTGACTTGATCCCCACATGTGTGATTGGCTGGTCGGGGGTGTGATGGATGGATGGGTTGGGTTACATACATTACTTCATTTTATTATTGATCATGTAAACGGGCTTAAGCCCAAGTTATTGCTAAATGGATTCAGGCCCAGTGGATGATGGTAAAGGGGTTGTACACTGAGTTCTAGTAACTCACCTCTCTTTCTTATTCCTTTCAGGTAATGCTCAGTGATGTGAACTTGGGCCATGGATGACTTGGTGGAGGCCATACTTCAGAAATGGTGTTTTTGAACTTTAGATTTCTATTTACGTTTACTTTATTACTTTTACTATTTTGGGTTTTTAAGTTGTAATAAGGCCTCTGAAATATTTTATTTTTGCATTATGTTTAACATATTTATTATTTTGCTTGAATTATTTTAAATGAGAATTTTCTAAAAGCATAACCAACAGTTTTCCAAAATTGATTAATAAATGGATTTTATAACAAACTTTTACAAATGATTTAACTCGGGCTTTCTTTCAGATTATCAACAACATTTTCAAAAGTCACGGTTTTAAAGTTTACTACCTTGATTTTTGATTCATCAAACAACCTCTCAAAAATAGTTGTATTTTATCAAATATTTACATCCAAACTTATTTTCGTAACTATAACCAAATAACACTTATTTTAGTACAAATCACAAGGAATTTATACGTTTTCCTCATGTGACATGTCAGATCCGGTCGTAACGCATGGACCGGGTTTGGGGTGTTACATTTTATGGTATCAGAGCCCGGTTGTAAAACTCGACTATGGTGTGGGTTCAAAAGCGTTTTCCAAAGCTGTTTAAAATTTTAATTTATAAATGCATGTTCTAAAGGAAGTATGGCACCACGGGTATCCGGTATCAAGTCAAGTAAGTTTATGTTTTCATTTTATGATTATTGTGGTATGACTGTAGAAATACTCTAGAACTTTTAGATTTAAGAGCTGAAACTATAGAGATTGAGACCTTAGGATACTTTGCAAAAACGACTTTACTTCCTATACTCCATAAAACACTGTTTAATAAATATTGAATAGTATACTGATTCATAAGACTCTTAATCAGATTAAATCGATTTAGTGAACATGAGCGCTAGTGGACGTGGACGCGGTAGACGTGGCCGTGGTAGAGGCCGAGGTGCTAGAGTTATATCTGAGGCATCGGGACATATGCCGGAAATGGATGCCCCTGCATCACCAGTGACTGAAGCTGGGTCACATGATCGTATGAGAGAGGACAATGCTCTATCCCAAGCAATGTTGTGAGTTCTGAAAAGGGTTGCTAGGGCAAGAATTGGGTTGGCAGCTCGTGGGTCGATATTGGAGCGACTTAGATCGAATGGGGCTGAAGTTTTTAGAGGTATTTCGGGTGTAGCCCCTACTGTAGCGGAGTACTAACTTGAGGCTGTGGAGCGGATCATGGACGATCTGGATTGCACCGCCGAGTAGAAACTAAAAGGAGTGGTGTCCTTGTTGAGTGACGAGGCGTATCAGTGGTGGCTCACTATCCGGGAAGGCACTCAGGCTGATCGCATTACCTGGGAATTCTTTAAAACCGCATTTCAAGGAAAATATGTCGGAGCTAGCTATGTGGATGCCCGAAGGAAGGAATATTGTGTAGGTATGCCCGGGGAATAGTGCTGACTGGTTATGAACGCTGTGTGCATTTTGAAGATGAATTGCGTGACAAGTTACGGGTACTGATAGCCCCACAGAAGGAGAGGAATTTTTCCAGACTTGTGGAAAAAGCCAAGATAGCTGATGAGGTTAAACACTCAGAGAGGCAAAACCGAGACAGGGATAGGGGCAGGAACAATAGAGACTCTGGGTACTCAGGTTCTGCTAGAAGTTTTCAAAAAAGGCCCAGGAGTGAGGGGCCAGTTCGAGTGGGTGCTCCAGCTACTACCAATCAATTACAGCCCTGTGCGGATTGTGGGAAACTTCACTCTGGAGAATGCTGGAAGAGAACCTGTGGTTGTTTCAGATGTGGTTCCAAGGACCATCGATTTAAGGATTGCCCTCGAGAGCCTGCTCAGGCTCAGGTAGTTCGTAACAGATTTGCACAGCCAGCTGAAGGCGTTCAGCAGCCGCCGAGAGGCCGTGGGCTAGGCCGAGGTGGTAATGGTGTAGGACGAGGTTAGGGTACACCGGGTAGAGGTACCGGTGATTGGGGTAACACGGAGGCGAGACAGCCAGGTTTGGTTTACGCGGTTAGACGTCGAGCGGATGGTGATGCACCTGACGTCATAACCAGTACGTTCTTCATATCTGATATACTTGTTACTGCTTTGATAGATATTGGATCCACCCATTCATATGTTGCATGTGCAGTGTTTGGAACTCTGAATATTAGATTTGAAATTTCTGCTAGAGAAACCACTGTGATTAGCCCTTTAGGACAGTCGGTGATAATAAATAAGTTGTTTAGGGATGTGCCCTTAGAAATTCAGGGGGAAGTTTTTCTGGCGGATTTGATGGAACTGTCATTCGGCGAGTTCGATCTAATTTTGGGCATAGACTGGTTGGTTAAACACCGTGCAAACTTGAACTGTGCTGCAAAGCAAATGGTATTAAAAACTTCAGAGGATAAGGAAGTGATGATGATAGGTGAAATAAGAAACTATCTGTCTAATGTGGTATCTGCTTTAAAGGCAAAAAAGTTGGTACAAAAGGGGTGTGGAGCGTTCTTAGCCTTTATCAGTGCTTTGGATGCCAAAGAGTTGTCGGTTGAGAGTGTTAGAACGGTGAAAGAGTTTTCAGACGTCTTTCCCGATAAGCTTCCAGGATTACCTCCGGATCGGGAGGTGGAGTTTGGTATTAAGCTATTGCCAGGAACGGCACCAGTGTCCATTGCTCCTTATAGAATGGCGCCGAAGGAGCTAGCGGAGCTTAAAGCTCAAATTCAAGAGTTGTTGGATCGTAGATTTATTCGACCAAGTGTATCACCGTGGGGAGCGCTGGTTTTGTTCGTTAAGAAAAAGGATGGATCGATGCGTATGTGCATCAATTATAGACAATTGAATAAGTTGATGATCAACAACAAGTATCCGTTATCGAGAATCGATGATCTATTCGATCAACTGCGAGGAGCTTTGGTCTTCTCGAAGATAGATTTGAGATCGAGTTATCACCAGTTAAAGGTCAAGGAGGCGGATATTCATAAGATTGTGTTTTGAACTCGATATGGGCATTACGAGTTTTTGGTGATGCCGTTCAGGTTGACTAATGCACTAGCTGCATTTATGGACATGGTGAACCGGGTCTTCCAACCTTATCTAGACCGGTTTGTGGTGGTGTTCATAGATGACATCTTGGTGTACTCAAAGACTGAAGAAGAGCATGATTCGCATCTACGAGTTGTATTGCAGATATTAAGAGAGAAGCAACTGTATGCCAAATTCAGTAAGTGTGAATTTTGGCTGAAGGAAGTGACCTTTTTGGGGCATTTTGTGTCAACCGAGGGAATTAGAGTGGATCCCCGGAAGGTCAAGGCTGTATTGGATTGGAAGCCACCAAAGTCAATGGCCAAAATTCAGAGTTTTCTAGGGTTGGCTGGATATTGCAGGTGGTTCGTTGAGGGGTTTTCGTTGATTACTGCACCCCTAACTAAGCTGTTGCGTAAGGGAGTACCGTTTGTGTGGTCAGATAAGTAGCAAGAGAGCTTTGAGAAATTGAAGAAGATTCTGACAGAAGCGTCGGTATTGATTCAACCTGAGGCTAGTAAAGAATTTATTGTCTATTGTGATGCGTCACACACGGGCTTGGGATGTGTGTTGATGCAAGGGGGAAAAGTGGTGGCTTATGCCTCACGTCAATTAAGGCCCCATGAGGTGAACTATCCCACTCATGAATTGGAGTTAGCTGCAGTGGTGTTTGCTCTGAAGATTTGGAGACACTATCTGTACTGTAACACCCCAAACCCGGTCAGAACACCACGACCGAATCTAGCATGTTACAGGAAAAACGTGTTTGAAAGATTTGGTTACTGATTAAAAAATTTAAAAGGTCTTTTTACAATCCCAACAAAACCAAATTAAAATAAATGAAATAAAATACCAAAGTCAAATCCCTGAAAGACCCAATTTATTCGTAGCATGGCCACCTCGAGTCCACCCGGCTCCGCGTCTGCAATCTAGTTGTCACCTGAAATGATAAGGGAGAAGGTGAGCCACAAGACTCAGTGCATAAATCACCCTCCCAATTAATGCAACATACTTACACACATCATATCTAAGCAATATAATTAATGCACCCAACCCTAGCCATCCGTACTCCTTTTTCTACCCCGTGTGGTACCAAACCACTGGTGGTGCCAAACCACTGGTGACTCAAAGTCACGAATAATCCATCTGTGGGGCCAACCCATGTGTGATACCAAATCATTGGCGACGATCCCGTAATATCGACTGTGGGGCCAACCCACTGTGGTACTAAACCACTGAGACAAGTCGCTATGAGGTGCCAAACCTCTGGTGACCCAAAGTCACAAAATATCAATATCCAAGTGTGGGGCCAACCCACGTGTGTTACCAAATCACTGGCGACGATCTCGATATGTCAACTGTGGGGCCAACCCACTGTGGTACTAAGCCACTGGGACAAGTCGCTATGAGGTGCCAAACCTCTGATGACCCAAAGTCACAAAATATCAATCTGTGGTACCAAACCACTGGAGGTGCCAAACCTCTGGTGTCCCAAAGACACGGATATCATCTTCCCCCTCCTCTCATATCGCCCATCATCATGCCATACTCGTGTAAATCATGCAAATCATGCAAATCATGCAAATCATGCAAATCATGCAAATCATGCAAACATGTTTAGTGTTGCATCTCATAACACATACATCATAGATCATGATATCATATATCAATAACAGAACTCGTATTGAAACGGACTTACCCGAATCCGTGCACATACCCATAAGGTATCGTATCAACATCCATACTGTTTCGGCTTTTATTAACAATCAGGTTATTAAAGCATATAACTAAGTGTAGAGTGTGTAAGTTTACACACCTGTTATAACGTAAGCCCTAAATCCGAAGAGTCGATCTACAATGCTAGGTCCTTGATCCTACATTCGACCATAACTAAGGTTAGCCACATAGGCCACTCGGCCAAACCAAATAAACCCAAAGGGTTAACGCTTGAACCCGAGACCTTACCTAAACGCCCCTTGAATACTAGCCACCACATGCTTTGTGAATCTACTTCACTCCCCTACAATCGGCAATCCAGAAACACCCACATCAATAGCCTTCGACTTTTAAATACTAACGAATAGATGATCTTACAAATGGATCCTTACCACCACTTACCAAAGCCGATTGTTAACGATGAGACTTGGATTGAGTACCTCAAAATCCCGGAGACCCTACAATAAAATCGGTTTCACAAGGTGATTAGAGTTCTATTAACAGATGTCGAAATTCGGCTCTTACCCTTAATGAGAAACGACAAAGAGAAGGGAAAGAGATAAAGAGATTCGGCCATGCACACAAACCTTCCCAAATCGATTAGAGAAAGGACGCAAAAGTTTCACCCTTGCTTAACTATTCGGCCAACCAACAGGAAAAGAAAATAGGGAGATTCGGCTAGAGTCTTTGAGAGTTGAAAAAAATGAAATATGGTTCAAGAAGAAAGGAGAAAACGGCAAGGTAGATTAGAAGTGGGAGAGGGAAGATTCGACTTTAGCAACAAAGGAAGAAAACAAGAAGGGATGGAAGAAAAAGGGTTGATATTCGGCCAATGCTTAAAGAAAAAGGAAAGTAAGAGTTTCGGCAGAAGAGAGGTAATAAAAATGAGAAATTATGGTCTTTGCACACTTTTGAAAAAGAAAAGAAAGGTGGAAGAATGCCCAATAGAGAATTCGGCTAAATGCCTTAGGAAGAAAACGGCAGACACCAAGGGACTTTCGGCTTTTGGTACACTACACAAGGCTGACCGAAAATGCACTCTAAACACTCTAGGAAGTTTCGACAATCCCCTCTACTCACCATACCACAACCGGCCACTACTCTCATGAGGAGTTCAAGATTCGGCCACCTCCTTGAAATGCTCTGGGCCACTAATTCAGACTATTTTGAATTAGTCCAATTCCTTATTTCTCTCTTTGCCAATCATTTGAACAATTTGACTTAGTCCATGGCAGAGTTTGAACTGCACACAACTCCTCCCTCTCCTTGGCGTCAAAATAGAAGACAAAAAGGTGGGATTTCTGCTGCTCGAACATGTGACCTCCTTCCCTTGCAAGTGGCGTCAATCAGAAGCTCTAAGTGGCGCTTCCCTGCCACTCTGCCAAGCCCTTTCCTTTTGCTAAAAACCCACCTGAAATATCTATAATCCTTAGCTCCTTCAGCTCCTCCCACTTAAGCTTAAAACTAAAATTTTTTCCTACTACTCAGGACTACACTAGACTTACAACTAAGCCTCAGAACATCATAAATAACGACACCGCAACCCAAACACATGCAAACAATGCAGTTACACACTAACCCCTATTTCAGGATATTACATGTACGGTGAGAAGTCGATTATCTATACGGATCATAAGAGTCTGAAGTACCTCTTTACCCAGAAGGAGTTGAACTTAAGACAGTGGAGGTGGATAGAACTATTGAAAGATTATGACTTCTCAATCGAGTATCATCCAGGAAAGCCTAACGTGGTGGTAGATGCGTTAAGTCATAATGTGATATCGGATTTGAGAGTGATGTTTGCTCATCTCAGCCTTTACGAAGATGGTAGCCAGTTAGCCGAACTTCAGGTGAAGCCTGCATGGGTAAGCCAGATTAAGGAAATGCAGTTGGTAAATGAGGCATTGGTTTCTCGAATTCAGCAAGTGGAAAGTGGTGAGATAGGGGATTTTGGATTGAATAGTGATGGAGTATTGTGTTTTCGTGGAAGAGTTTGTATGCCCAAGGATTCGGAATTGAGACAAATGATTTCGCGTGAGGCGCATAGTAGCCCATATGCTATGCACCCCGGGGGAAAATAAGATGTACCGAGACTTCCGTGAGGAGTATTGGTGGCCAGGGTTGAAGCGAGACGTTACTGATTTCGTGAGCAAGTGCTTGACATGTCAGCAGGTGAAGGCGGAACATCAACTGCTGTCAGGGTTGCTACAACCGGTGAAAATTCCATTATGGTAATGGGAAAGGATAACGATGGACTTTGTTAGTGGGTTACCCTTAACGCCTACTAAGAAAGATTCTGTATGGGTGATAGTGGATCGGTTAACGAAGACTGCTCATTTCCTACCTGTTCGTACGGAATATTCGCTGCAGAAGTTGGCTAAGTTGTATATAGCAGAAGTCGCGAAGTTACATGGGGTACTAGTGTCTATCATGTTAGACAGGGATCCTAGGTTTACATCACGGTTTTGGAAGGCTCTACATGAAGCTTTGGGTACAAGGCTAAATTTCAGCATGGCATTTCATCCACAGACAGATGGTCAATCAGAGAGAGTAATCCAAATTCTAGAAGACATGTTAAGCGGCTGTGTGATCGACTTCAGGGGTAGTTGGGAAGATTCTCCACCATTGGTAGAGTTGCATACAACAACAGCTATCAGTTCAGTATACAGATGGCACCCTACGAAGCGTTGTATGGTCGTAGGTTTCGTACTCCTACTTGTTGGACTGAGCTAGGAGAGCGACAGTTGGTGGGTCCTGAATTGATCTCGGAGATGGAGGAAAAAGTTAAAGTAATTCAGGCTCGGTTAAAGGAAGCTTCAGATAGGTAGAAATCGTATGTGGATCTGAAGCGTAAGGATATAGAATTTGCTGTGGGTGATCAGGTCTTTCTAAAGGTCTCACCTTGGAAGAAGATCTTCAGATTTGGGCGGAAAGACAAGTTAAGCCCTATATTCATCGGACCTTGCCGTGTACTTGTTGGGCCAGTGGCTTATCAGCTGGAGTTACCTCCGAAGTTAAATCAGATACATAGTGTATTCCATGTCTCTATGTTAAGACGTTATTGTTCGGATCCATCTCATGTTGTACCATTGGAGGAAGTTGAGTTAAGGCCTGACTTGTCTTTTGAAGAGGAGCCAGTACAGATTTTGGATCGGGATATTAAGGCGCTAAGAAGGAAGTCAGTTCCGTTAGTCAAAGTATTATGGCGTAATCACGAGACAGAGGAAGCTACATGGGAGCCAGAGGACATGATCCGGCAACAATATCATCATCTCTTTTAATCAGGTAAATTTCGAGGCCGAAATTTTCTTTAAGGGGGTAGAACTGTAACATCCTGAAATTTCAGAAATTCATGTTTTGAAGAATATCATGCGATAGGCTAATTAAAAATGTTTATTTTGTATGTTTAGGGGTCCTAAGAAGGCTCGGGGTTGAATTGGGCCTTAGCAAAATTTTTATGTTTAAGCACTTTAAGGAGAGATAGGTAAGTAACATCAAGACTTAAGGTAATAAGTGTGTATTTTGCTAGCATAAGTGAGCTTATAGCAAGGAGGTTGTGGTTCGAATCCCACCTAGTGCAAAAAATTTGATTAATTTTTTGTATTTCTCTTCCAAGTCTCGGCCATGGTCCTAATTAAGGTAAGGAAGACTTTTTATCTATGGAAAAAAGAATAAGAAAATACGGTATGGAGGAAAACAAGGGATAATGAAGGAAATAATCAAAAGAAAAAGGTAAGAGAAGGGAACATGTGGAGGATGTTTTAGAAAGACTATTTTGGTCAACATTCATCCTTTTGGCAAAAGTGATACACGGTTTTGGTTAGGGGAATAGGGAGAGCCGAAGTCCTATTGCATTTTACAAATATTGTGCATGAAAAGTTTTGTTTCTTCTTAACATTTTGGCATTTTCTTTTTTCAACTTCTTTTACTTTGTTTTGGCCGAATCACTATAGCCTTTTATTCTTTTCTCCTTTCTTTTGTTTTTTCAAAACACACAATCCAATTTGGTTCATTTTCTTTTGGTCATAGCCGAACCTCTACACCCCTTTGTCCATCACTTCTTTTCTTCTTCACCATCTCCTCAATCATTCTCCCTTTCTCTTTGGTCGACACAACTTTGTTTGGCCGAATCATCTTTATTCTTGTCTCATCAATAGCCCAATTTCTATCATCTTCTCCTCTCCATCTTGCGAGTTGAGCATCTCTTCTTTGATCGAATTGGTAAGTGGCTCTATTCTATCCTTACATTTTCTTTTCTTCATGCCGGAAATGTACCTTCTTTTTGGATGGTTCTCTAAACCGAAACATTCCTCTCTTCTACTCCCTCATTTCATGATCATCTCCTATTTTGTAGTGTTCTTGTGGGGTTGGCCAAATCTTTTATTTTGTCGATTCATCCTTAGTCGTAAGCCCAATCGGTGGAAATCGGATTTATCATCGTAAGGTAAGAAGTTTCTTTATGGATTATTTCGATCTCGTTCATTGTTTGATTAGTTTGCTAAACGGAATGATGGTTGTGACTAATCGGTTGTTATAGGGACTAAATTGCTCATTTTTATTCACTTGTGGATCCTACGGAAATAGTAGTTAGCCGAACCTTTTCCTTAGACAATCGATTTATATCATTGTAATATCATTTTGATTAAGACTTTTTCCAATGGAGGCAAGTGATACTGATTCAAAAGGAAAAGCAATTGAAGAACACAAAAGGAGTAGATTTGCGATTCCTACTCCTAAGTTCAAGCGTAGAGCGGTATCAGCGATTCGAGATTTCCCACCGGGTTGTGGACCATCATCCGGCGAGAATAGACAAATCGTGGTCGTACATGATTCTGAGGGTAAGAATATTATTAGATCATTAGATTTAAATAATTGGATTAAGAAAAACCTCGTTTGTTGGTTAATAGAGTGTAATGGTGTTTTAGGTGCCGAAGATCAAGAAAGTTTAGTCCATACAGTAATCAGGTGTGTAATCTCACACCGAAATCCTGTAAATCTATGATTTAGCATCATATTAGAAATATCGATCGATGTTGCCTAAAAACTTAATATCTGTAAAATGGTATGAATAGAGTGTTTTGTCTAAACATCGAAAATATTAAGATTTGTCAAAATCGGAGTTAATTTGTAAAATTTATGAAAATACCCTTATGTGCCGAATTACCAAAATGCCCTTATGGGCCGAATTACCAAAATACCCCTATGGGCCGATTTACTAGATTGCCTTAGTGGGCCGAGTTACAAAGTGCTATACTGTGCCGATTCACCGAAATAAATTATTGGATTAATGATTGTTGTACATATATGTGGACATTATGCTTTATTATGTATGTTGCATGTTACATATTGCATGGGTTGGGAAAAATGTTAAGAGTAGTGTAGCCTGGTGGCATTGCCACAAAATGTTCATTATTATGTTTACTTATGATTTCGGTGGCTTGGCCACAATAAAAATATATTATATAGCAGCTCGGCTGCAATTTGGTGTGAGCGGCGGGGTGGGTTGACTTGATCCCCACAGGTGTGATCAGCTGGTCGGGGTGTGATGGATGGATGGGTTGGGTTGCATACATTACTTCATTTTATTATTGATCTTGTAAATGGGCTTAAGCCCAAGTTATTGCTAAATAGATTCAGGCCCAGTGGATGATGGTAAGGGGATTATACACTGAGTTCTAGTAACTCACCCCTCCTTCTTATTCCTTTCAGGTAATGCTCAGTGATGTGGATTTGGGCCATGAATGACTCGGTGGAGGCCATACTTCAGAAATGGTGTTTTTGAACTTTAGATTTCTATTTACGTTTACTTTATTACTTTTACAATTTTGGGTTTTTAAGTTGTAATAAGGCCTCTGAAATATTTTATTTTTGCATTATGTTTGACGTATTTATTATTTTGCTTGAATTATTTTAAATGGGAATTTTCTAAAAGCATAACCAACGGTTTTCCAAAATTGATTAATAAATGGACTTTATAACAAACTTTTACAAATGATTTAACTCGGACTTTCTTTCAAATTATCAACAACATTTTCAAAAGTCACGATTTTAAAGTTCACTACCTTGATTTTTGATTCATCAAACAACCTCTCAAAAATAGTTGTATTTTATCAAATATTTACATCCAAGATTGTTTTCTTAACCATAACCAAATAACACTTATTTTAGTATAAATCACAAGGACTTTATACGTTTTCCTCATGTGACATGTCAGATCCGGTCGTAACGCATCTGCCGGGTTTGGGGTGTTACATGAAATGCCGTATCATTGGGGTGTTACATGAAATGCCGTATCCTAACTCACTGGGCGTGACATTTCACTTCTTCGAAATAAGCGGGTCGTAGCATCCAATTCAATTTATTCGAGTTTTCTTTTAAATAAAAAGGATCGTATTTTAAAATCTTTTCAAATTTTCGACATTAAGACGTTAATCAATCAATTCGGTACCAATTTTGGGTGTTACGAGGGTGCTAATCCTTCCTAGTACATAACTAACTCCCGAACTTGTTTTCTCAAATTTTGTAGGCCAAAATCATTATTTTAATAAATTGAAATGTTTTAATTATCAATCTCAAGGTGATCCGATCACACCTCGAAAAAAGATTGGTGGCGACTCCATTTTTATTTTTAAAGGCGACCCCCGTTTTCCAATAAAAAATGGTTTCGACAGCTTGGCGACTCCGCTGGGGAAATATAAGAGAGTCAAGTCGTAAAATTGATTATTTCCTGTCATGTTGTCAAAAATTAAAAATCTGATTTGAAAAATTACGATCCTCTTATTGCATTTGTTTGTGTTATTTCAAATGATTGCTGGGGTTTGAGTCCCGTAGAATATTTTCACATCGTATTGTTGATAAACCATAATTTATACATATTTTGACCCTTATTTTTGGATGAATTTTCATTAGATTTGCTGAATTAGATGCTCCTAATCCTTTAATTTCATTTTTTACACTCAGGAGAGCTTAGGGAGTCGAAAAGAACGAGAAATGGGCCAAAAAGGGACAAAATGGGTCTACCTCAGAAATCAACACGGCCTGGACTGTCATACACGGGTAGACCACACGGTCGTGTGTGACGAGCAGAATCGAACACGGCCTAAGGTATCGCAGACGGGCATGTCCCTTTCGAACCCAAGTCTAATTCTATTTGGAAAAGACTGCTTGTAGGCCAAGGAAGGTGCTCCAAAGCCTATATAAACACCCTAGGGGAGGACCTAAGGGGGGACGGAGAGTAGATTACAGAGATTACTTGAAGGAAGAAGTCAGAATCATCTCGAAAGCGGATTCACTCCAAGATTGAAGATCTCCATCAAGTTCCTTAGAAGTTTTTGGGTTCTTTATGTCTTGTTGTTTTCTTAATTCTATGATGTTTTCCTTTTATGTTATGAACTAAACTCCCTAAATACCTAGGGAGGATGAAACCTAGATGAATCTTATTATTTAATAAATTTGAATTACGATAAATACTTGTTCTTGTTCTTGTTCTTAATTATGTGTTCTTAATCCTTGTTTTAATGTTTTCAGGAATATTAATTCAAGATTGATGTGCTTATTCAGTGGAGCAAAAGTCTCTGTTTAAGTGTAGATCCATCATAATTAAGAGTAGTTGATAGCAATCCTAGAAATAGAGCGACATAAATCTGCCGGATTAGAGTCAAATCTAATAAGGGAATCCATAGATCGAGTTAATGCGACTATAGGGGTTTTAATTAGAAAGAGATTTCAATTAATCAACCTAGAGTCAGTTGTTTTTAGTCTCGAAAGAGATATTAACATAATTTAGGGATTTCTACAGATCAAGTCAAGCGAATAAATCATTTAATTCAAAGTCAGAATAATAAGTGGAGTCTAGGTGGATTCTTCCTTGGGTATTGTCTTTATCATTGGTTTATTCGATTATTTCTTTCACTCTCTGTCGCTTTCATAGTTAATTAGTTAGTTAAAAACAAATCCCCTTAATTAGTAGGCTAAATAATAGAAAGAGAGTTATTACTAGTAATTTTAGTCCTTGTGGATACGATATTCCGGACTCATCAGCTATAATACTGTTTGATAGGTGCGCTTGTCTTTGTCCAAATATTAGTTAGTTTCAAGGTTCATCAATTGGATAAGGATCGTTTGGTCTTACCTCTTTTAAGTGGGAGTGAGAAGCTACTCCTTTGTGAGGTTTCACCTCCGTGTAGGATAGTGCATCATTTTTGAGATACATCTGTACCTATGTCTTCGTGAGATTTTCATTTCCGTGCAGCCATAGGGAAATGTATTCCCTTGAACTGAACTCGGTTCGTATGAGCCTATAATGGGTGAGGATCGAGGAATTTGCTGGTTTGGGTACCTCAACTTTAGAACAAAACCGCATGTAGAAGACCTTAGGAGCCCACCCTAAATAGTACTGCGAGAAACCCTAGCGGTTACCCAGATAGGTGCTTGATTCTCTTTTATTTGCTTTGATTTTAGTTTTTATATATAGTACTGACTTATTGTGTTTTTGCTATGTTTTCATGTCATTTCATATTTAAAAGAGTGTCGATTCATGTTCGATTACTAAATTGGAGAGCTTGTCATGGAGAACAAATTTCTTGATAAAGTGGAAGATAATGCGGCTGTCCGAATGTGGTCTGAGAAAACAAAATTAGAGAAAGGGGATAGCCTAGCTGAGGGGTACACGTCAGAATTATGGGACTACACCCGTATCAGCGTGACGCAAAATAACCGTAAGGAATTTAAAGAAATATGGGATCAGTGGAATGATGAGACCAAGCAATTGTTCTACCATAATTATGGGGATTTTTCGTATATACTCGACATCAAGGTAGACAAGCATTTATTTCGGGCCCTCGCTCAGTATTAGAACCCTGCATACAGTTATTTTACCTTTGTGAGGGTAGATTTAGTGCCCACTGTGGAAGAATATATAGCCCTACTGCGTTGTCCAAAGGTTCAAGTCGATAAGGCTTATTCTAGAGCTGCTTATGTCCCGACCTTTTGGAAGAAATTGATGAACATTGCAAGAATGAGCGAACAGTGGATTACAGCTAGGATCAAGCAAAAAGGTGAGTGTAAGTGCATTCCATGGAAGAATTTGAGAGATTTGATTCTAGCGCATCCTGATACGAAAAAGAGAGTATATGTGTTTACTTTGAGCATCTACAGACTAATGATCTTCCCTAGGGCATTAGGGTATGTAGATGAGGCGGTCTCTGATCTCTTTGATAGACTTAAAAAAAGGGCCACACCTGTTCCTACAATCTTGGCTGAGACAGTTAGATCTTTGAACTCATGTTGAAGGGCCGGTGAGGGCAGATTTATAGGGTGCACGCAGTTGTTGTTAACTTGGTTCCACAGTCATTTCTGGAAGGTAGATAAGGTTTATTATCAGGTTTTCTCTGGGGATTACTCCCCATTAAAGGAGATAGTGGCCATGCCAAGAAGGAATGACATACTAGAGGTAAATTGGATAGCGCTCCTCTAAAATCTTTAGGAAGAAGACGTCGAGTGGAGAGCTCCTTGGTTGAATCTCGACGAAATTCTTTACCGATGTGGGAGTTTTGACTGGGTCCCTTTGCTTGGGATTTGGGGAGCCGTTGGGTATGCTCCTTTGCTCGTATTGAGGTAATACAGTCTAAATGGTTCATACCAGCCATGCATGGGCTAGCTTAGTGTGAGTTTTCGTATAGGGGAGATAACTACAAGAAAAGGGTAAAAGAGATTTCTAACGCTTGGAATCAGACTCTTCGAATGAAAAGGCTGGCCGTAGGTTCAATGATGACTCTTGAGTACAGTGGATGGTAAGGTAAAAGAGTTAATGATAATATCCCCGAGCCGAATTTAAAAGGCGTTCGATCGATGGAGGAGTACTTACAAGTGATCCTGTCAGAACTAAAAATCATAAAGCAAGACCTCGAGAGGAGGAATTTGGAACTTGAAAAGAAGAGAGAACAATTGGAGGAAGAAAAGATGCATTTAAGGTTAGATGCTGATGTGCAAAAGCTAGAGGCCAAGAAATTAAGGAAAGGAAAGAATAAAGCCGAGGAAGACTTGGATAGTTTGAAGACGGATTACAAGAAATTGCGTCTATTGATGAGAACCGCCAGATTGGGAAAAACGTCGGAGCAATGGTGACAAGAGATCCAAGAAGAAAGAACCAAAGGCGATCGGTGGGAGAGAAAATTCCAGGAGGCCCAAGCACAGAAAGAGGCTCTAGAAAGGAGTTTGTTAGAAACCCAGAATGACAAAAGAGAATTAAAGGCTAGAGTGGCAGAACTTGAAAAATCACTTCATCAATATAGAAATTGTAATTCTGCGGTTGAATTGAGGGCAAGTTTGAACAAGATTGAAGAAATGAAAGGAAAGAAAGAAGAACTAGAGTTGGCATTATAAAAAGCGAGCTTCGGGTAGAGCTTCTTGAGGTAAGTGAGGAATGTTGGAAGGAATATCTTCACCATTCTCATAATCAAGTTAGGAACAGAGATTACATTATGGGCAAGGTCGTGGCTTAGATTCGGGAGGTAGCTGATCATTTACAGACTTTGGCAATTTAGGTCGACATGTTAAGCGTGAAGTACGAGCTAGAATCAGATCGGGGTCAAGAGTTGGCTTCGTTGCTTAGGAAAGTTAAAACTTTGAGCATTAGGGTAAAGCCATATTTGTAATCCATTTTATGTAAAGAATTTTGTTTTCTAGTAAAGTTTTCTAAATGAAATTGAATCAGAATCGACACCTTTTGCATTCATTTCATGCATTCGCATTTAATCACATCATGTGCATTAAATTTCATGGAAAGACCCTAATTGGTTAAAATCATTTCAGAATTAATCTAGAAACCAACAAAAACTTACCAACCAAACATCATTACAGTACCAGAGCAAAGACAAAAGACATGTATCAAAGATTGGAAAGACTTGAACAACTCCAAAAGGAGATGCAAGATCAATTGCAATTGCAAATGCAAGAGCAACTGGCTAAAATCCAGCAAGACATGATAGACCGGATGTTGGAGTACCAAAGAAATATGATGACTCAGTTGATCCAACTGCTGACTGGGGGAACAAATAAAGGAAAGGGCCCCATGGTTAATGCGGGAGAAGATAATGAGGAACCTCTCTATCCTCTGGGTTTTACTTCAACACAACCTGAGGTGTACCCTCAAAGAACATTCGTCACGATTAGGCCTCAACAATTTTAGGATGGTGTTTCGGTACCAATGAACTTTCAAACCCAAGGGCTAACCTAGCTAATCCTGTTATCCCTAACCTTGATGAAATGGCAGAAAAGGAAAGGACAAGGACATAATTGCCAAAGCAGTTAGAGGACTAATGTAAATGGTTGGAGGAAAAATTCAAGGCAATGGAAAATGCTGATAGTCAGCATGGAATCGATGCTAAGGATTTAAGTTTGGTCCCAGATTTGGTGCTTCCCTACAAGTTCAAAATGCCAAAAGTCAAAAAGTACAATTGGACCAGTTGCCCCGAAGCTCACATCACCATGTTTTGCAGACGAAAGATCGGGTATGTTAACAACGATCAACTACTAATACATTGCTTCCAAGACAATCTGGTGGGAGCAGCATCCAAATGGTACAACCAATTGAGCCGTATTAGGATTGGTTCTTGGAGAGACTTAGCACAAGCATTCATGAAACAGTATATTCATGTGACGGATATGACTCCTGATAGAATTACTTTACAAAACATGGAGAATAATCCGAGTGAGAGTTTTAGGCAATACGAACAGAGATGGAGGGAAATTGCCATACAAGTTCAGCCACCACTCCTAGAAAAAGAAACTACGATGCTCTTTATCAACAGCCTAAAAGCCCCATTCATCACTCACATGATAGAAAGCGCTACAAAAAGTTTTTCAGACATAGTGATGACTGGCGAAATGATCGAGAATGTGATAATAAGTGGAAAGATAGATGCATAAGAGAGTAACAACAGGGCAACCTTGAGGACAAAAGAAAACAAGGTGAATAACACAAGTACGTATAACAAGGGTTACTCAAAATCGATTACTGTAAATCAGCCAAGAACGGTGGCTACTGGTCAACAAGGTTTATCAAAGTAAGAGTCTGGCACAAAGCAAAACACTGAGAAGCTCCAATTTACACCAATCCCAATGATGTATAGGGAGTTGTATCAAAGTTTATTTGATGCACATGTGGTATCCCCTTTTTACCTAAAACCATTACAGCCTCCATACCCCAAATGGTACGATGCAAACGCTCAATGTGACTACCATGCAGGAATTTTGGGGCATACAATAGAAAACTGCACAGCCTTTAAGAAAGTATTTGAAAGACTTATTAAAATGGGCATTGTGAAATTTGATGATGCACCTAGTGCTGAAATTTCGCTACCAAATCATACTCATAATGAGATAAATGTGATAGATGGAAATGTGGGGAGAAGAATCAAGACCGATATTACAGAAGTAAAAATTCCTTTGAGATAGGTTTGGATGAAGATGGTAAAAAGGGGATTGAGCATTTTGGATCCTGAAGGGAGTTGTGAAAATAGGAGGAACTACTTTAAGTTCCATCATGAGGAGGTGCACAAGATCCAAGAATGCGTAGAATTCAGAGCCTTGGTGCAAGGTCTGATGGACAATAAAGAGATAGAGTTCTATGAAGAAATTAAAGAAGAAGGAAACATATGTGCGTCAGAATCAACAACGAATGTCCCAAAAGTCAATCATCCCATGGTCATCATTTCATGACCTAAAAACAACGAAGCTGGAGTATAGATGACACCAAAGATCATAATTCAAAAAGCGGTGGTCTTCTCTTATCAGAATAACAAAAGGGTCCCCTGGAATTATGATTGCAATGTGACAATTCTGGGACAGGAGAACTCAGCTAGCACTACAAAAGAGGATCAAGATGTAGGTTTTCAACGCGTAGTGGAAGGTGTTATGATTTGATAAATGCCCGAGCAGAACCCATAAAAGGAAAGACCCTAATGGTGGAGCAAAAGAAGGAAAAAGTAGCCAGGCCTGAGCTGCTTGTTAACGAGCCAGTAAAAGAGGAGAAAGTTAAGAAATTCTTGAAGTTTTTGAAGTGCAGCGAGTACAGTGTTGTGGAACAGTTGCATAAACAACCAGCTTGTATATCTGTACTAGCTTTACTCTTGAGTTCGGTGATGAAAGTGCTGAACGAGATATACATGGCCTATGATATCTCTGTCAATAAATTGGATCGACTGGTTAATAACATAAGTGCCGATAAATTCATCTTCTTCAACGATGATGAAATACTACTAAGGGGTATGGGACCCATTAAAGCACTACACATTATTACCAGATGCAAAGGGTACACATTGCCAGGGGTTCTGATCGACAATGGATCGGCACTAAACGCATTGCCCCTATCCACACTTAATAGGTTACCTGTGGATAGCTCACACATGAAGGCATGCTAGAATATAGTGAGGGCATTTGATGGCACAGAAATGAGGGTCATGGGAAGAATCGAAATACCTCTATTGATGGCCCAACTACCTATGAGGTGGTCTTCTTTGTAATGGATATCAAGCTCTCCTACAATTGGTTATTGGGAAGACCTTGGGTACATTCAGCAAGGGCAGTGCCTTCGTCGCTACATCAGAAGTTAAATCTAGTATTAGAAGGCCGACTAGTGGCGATAAATGTCGAAGAAGATATTATTGTGGCTATAACTAGTGATGCGTCGTACTTGGAGGCAAATGGGGAGGCAATTGAATGTTCTTTTCGGTCTTTAGAGTATGTGAATGCAACATTCATTACTGAGGGGAACAAGATTCCATTGCCAAAAGTATCCAAGGCTACTAGGATGGGATTACAGCTAATGGTAGGAAAGGAGCTTTACCGGAAAAGGACTAGGGAGAATTTTCAGGGAATAGTTGAGGCTCCAATGCTGAAGGACAAGCATGACCGCTTTTGTAACACCCGAAACCCAACCTAGAAGTTAGGCCTGAATCCGACGTGTCACATTGAAAACACTTCTAGAGAAAAGTTAAGTAAAATCCATTTTGCTTTCAAAACGAGGTGTAGCCAAAAACCATTTCCTTGTTACTATGTAAAAATAATTTCCTTTGACAGCGGAAGCTCGTTTTTAAAACACAATTATTTTCAAAGACTTGAAATATGCTTAAAAGAAATAAAACCAGGTTCCGTTTCAAAATTACAATGCATAGTGGAAGTAATGGAATAATAACTAAAGAGAAAACCTTATTACAATCCAAAATATCATAACTTAAAATAAATAACTTAAAGCCTAGAATTTAGATATTAAGGAAAACAGGTCTAATCGTCTTGCTAGTTGGCCACCTCTGAGTCCCTCCATCTGTCGAACCGCCTACTGAGGATCACCTAAGAAAAATAAAAGAGGGAGTGAGTTTTCGAAAACTCAGTGTGTACGGCCCTCGTCAAACAATTAGCATACATATCATATTATTAACATAGTAATATCATACATGTAATGCAGTGCAAACCCTCCTCAAATAATCCATCCGGTACACTTCGTCTTCGTCCAACCGAAACACTTCTGTGGGGATTTTTAAATCGACCCACCCAGCTGATACACTTCAAGGGTAGCCCGGTTGCTGTACTACCAAACGTTGCAGCAAAGCCGCTTATCATATAATAGGCTTAAAAAGCCATCGGTGGATCCACAGTTGTCAAGCAACCACGTGACCCTCATATACTTCCTCCATTCCATAATTCCCACCCATATGAATCCTAAACAAAATTCATATGAATGCAGCAAATGTACATGTAACATCCAGGTCGAGGTGGTAATGGTGTAGGACGAGGTCAGGGTGTACCAGATAGAGGTACCGGTAATAGGGGTAACACGGATGCGAGACAGCCAGGTTTGGTTTACGCGGTCAGACGTCGAGAGGATGGCGATGCACCTGACGTCATAATCGGTACGTTCTTTATATCTGATGTACCTGTTACCGCTTTGATAGATATTGGATCCACACATTCGTATGTTGCATGTGCTGTGTCTGGAAATCTGAATATTAGATTTGAAATTTCTGCTAGAGAAACCACTGTGATTAGCCCTTTAGGACAGTCGGTGATAGTAAATAAGTTGTTTAGGGATGTGCCTTTAGAATTTCAAGGGGAAGTTTTTCTGGCGGATTTGATGGAACTGCCATTCAGTGAGTTCGATCTCATTTTGGGCATGGACTGGTTGGTTAAACACCGTGCGAACTTGGACTATGCTGCAAAGCAAATGGTACTAAAAACTTTGGAGGATAAGGAAGTGATGATGATAGGTGAAAGAAGAAACTATATGTCTAATGTGGTATCTGCTTTAAAGGTAGAAAAGTTGGTGCGAAAGGGGTGTGGAGCGTTGTTAGCCTTTATCAGTGCTTTGGATGCCAAAGAGTTGTCGGTTGAGAGTGTTAGAACGGTGAAAGAGTTTTCAGACGTCTTTCTCGAGGAGCTTCCAAGATTACCTCCGGATCGGGAGGTGGGGTTTGGTATTGAGCTATTGTTAGGAACGGCACCGGTGTCCATTGCTCCTTATAGAATGGCGCCGAAGGAGCTAGCAGAGCTTAAAGCTCAAATTCAAGAGTTGGTGGATCGCAGATTTATTCCACCAAGTGTATCACCGCGGGGAGTGCCGGTCGTTAAGAAAAAGGACGGGTCGATGCGTATGTGCATGATTATAGACAATTGAATAAGTTAACGATCAAGAGCAAGTATCCATTACCGAGAATCGATGATCTGTTCGATCAACTGCAAGGAGCTCCGATCTTCTCAAAGATAGATTTGAGATTGGGTTATCACCAGTTAAAGGTCAAGGAGGCGGATATTCATAAGACTGTATTTTGAACTTGATATGGGCATTACGAGTTTTTGGTGATGCCGTTCGGGTTGACTAATGCACCAGCTGCATTTATGGACATGATGAATCCGGTCTTCCAACCCTATCTAGACCGGTTTGTGGTGGTGTTCATAGATGACATCTTGGTGTACTCAAAGACTGAAGAAGAGCATGATTCGCATCTACGAGTTGTATTACAGATATTAAGAGAGAAGCAACTGTATGCGAAATTCAGTAAGTATGAATTTTGGCTGAAGGAAGTGACCTTTTTGGGGCATGTTGTCTCAGCCGAGGGAATTAGAGTGGATCCCCGGAAGGTCGAGGCTGTATTGGATTAGAAGCCACCGAAGTCAGTGGCCGAAATTCAGAGTTTTCTAGGGTTGGCTAGATATTACAGGCAGTTCGTTGAGGGGCTTTCGTTGATTGCAGCTCCACTAACTAAGCTGTTACGTAAGGGAGTACCGTTTGTGTGGTCAGATAAGCAGCAAGAGAGCTTTGAGAAATTAAAGAAGATTCTGACAGAAGCGCCAGTATTGATTCAACCTGAGGCTGGTAAGGAATTTATTGTCTATTGTGATGCGTCACAAACGGGCTTGGGATGTGTGTTGATGCAAGAGGGAAAAGTGGTGGCTTATGCCTCACGTCAATTAAGGCCGCATGAGGTGAACTATCCCACTCATGATTTGGAGTTAGCTATAGTGGTGTTTGCTATGAAGATTTGGAGACACTATCTGTACGGTGAGAAGTCAATTATCTATACGGGTCATAAGAGTCTGAAGTACCTCCTTACCCAGAAGGAGTTGAACTTAAGTCAGCGGAGGTGGATAGAACTATTGAAAGATTATGACTTCTCAATCGAGTATCATCTAGGAAAGGCTAACGTGGTGGCAGATGCGTTAAGTCGTAAGGTGATATCAGATTTGAGAGCGATGTTCGCTCATCTCAGCCTTTTAGCCGAACTTTAGGTGAAGCCTGCATAGGTAAGCCAGATTAAGGAAAAGCAGATGATAGATGAAGCGTTGGGTTCTCGACTTCAGGAAGTGGAAAGTGGTGAGATAGGGGATTTTGGATTGAATAGTGATGGAGTATTGTGTTTCCGCGGAAGAGTTTGTATGCCTAAGGATTTAGAATTGAGATAAACGATTCTACGTGAGGTGTATAGTAGCCCATATGCTATGCACCGCGGGGGAAATAAGATGTACCGAGACCTCCGTGAGCAGTATTGGTGGCCAGGGTTGAAGCGGGAGGTTACTAATTTCGTGAGCAAGTGCTTGACATGTCAGCATGTGAAGGCGGAACATCAACTACCGCCAGGGTTGCTACAACTGGTGAAAATTCCATTATGGAAATGGGAAAGGATAACGATGGACTTTGTTAGTGGGTTACCCTTAACGCCTACTAAGAAAGATTCTGTATGGGTGATAGTGGATCGATTAACGAAGACTGCTGATTTCCTACCTGTTCGTACAGATTATTCGTTGTAGAAGTTGGCCAAGTTGTATATAGCAGAAGTCGTGAGGTTGCATGAGGTACCAGTGTCTATCATATCAGAAAGGGATCCTAGGTTTACATCACGGTTTTCGAAGGCTTTACATGAAGCTTTGGGTACAAGGCTAAATTTCAGCACAACATTTCAACAACAGACAGATGGTCAGTCGGAGAGAGTAATCCAAATTCTAGAGGACATGTTAAGAGGCTTTGTGATCGACTTCAGGGGTAGTTAGGAAGATTTTCTACCATTGGCAGAGTTTGCATACAACAATAGGTATCAGTTCAGTATACAGATGGCACCCTACGAAGCGTTGTATGGCCGTAGGTGTCGTACTCCTACTTGTTGGAATGAGCTAGGAGAGTGACAATTGTTGGGTCCTGAATTGATCTCGGAGACGGAGGAAAAAGTTAAAGTAATTCGGGCTCGGTTAAAGGAAGCTTTAGATAGGCAGAAATGGTACGTGGATCTGAAGCGTAAGGATATAGAATTTGCGGTGGGTGATCAGGTCTTTTTGAAGGTCTCACCTTGGAAGAAGATCTTAAGATTTGGGTGGAAAGGCAAGTTAAGCCCTAGATTCACTGGACCTTACCGTGTACTGAAGCGTGTTGGGCCAGTGGCTTATCAGCTGAAGTTACCTCCGGAGTTAAATCAGATACATAGTGTATTCCATGTCTCTATGTTAAGGCGTTATCGTTCGGATCCATCTCATGTTGGACCAGTGGAGGAAGTTGAGTTAAGGCCTGACTTGTCTTTTGAAGAGGAGCCAGTACAGATTTTGGATCGAGATATTAAGGCGCTAAGAAGGAAGTTTGTTCCGTTAGTCAAAGTATTATGGTCTAATCATGGGGCATAGGAAGCTACATGGGAGCTAGAGGACATGATCCGGCAACAATATCCTTATCTCTTTTAATCAGGTAAATTTCGAGGCCGAAATTTTCTTTAAGGGGGTAGAATTGTAACATCTTGAAATTTCAGAAATATATATTTTGAAGAATATCATGCGATAGGCTAGTTAAAAATGTTAATTGTGTATGTTTAGGGGTTCTAAGAAGGCTCGGGTTGAATTGAGCCTTAGCAAAATTTTTATGTTTAAGCACTTTAAGGAGAGATAGGTAAGTGACATCAAGACTTAAGGTAATAAGTGTATATTTTGCTAGCATAAGTGAGCTTATGGCAAGGAGGTTGTGGCATCACATGAAGGGCTTTTGGGGAGGAGTTCGAATCCCACCTAGTGTAAAAATTTTGATTAATTTTTTGTACTTCTCTTCCAAGTGTCGGCCATGGTCCTAATTAAGGTAAGGAAGACTTTTTATCTATGGAAAGAAGAATAAGAAAATATGGTATGGAGGAAAACAAGGGATAATGAAGGAAAGAATCAAAAGAAAAAGGCAAGAGAAGGGAACATGTTGGCCTATTACGTGGAGGATGTTTTGGAAAGATTATTTTGGTCAACATTCATCCTTTTGGCAAAAGTGATACACGATTTTGGTTAGGGGAATAGGGAGAGCCGAAATTCCTATTGCATTTTGCAAATATTGTGCATGAAAAGTTTTGTTTCTTCTTAACATTTTAGCATTTTCTTTTTCCAACTTCTTTTACTTTGTTTTGGCTGAATCACTATAGCCTTTTGTTCTTTTCTCCTTTCTTTTGTTTTGCAAAACACTCAATCCAATTTGGTTCATTTTCTTTTGGTCATAGCCGAACCTCTATACCCCTTTGTCCATCACTTCTTTTCTTCTTCACCATCTCCTCAACCATTCTTCCTTTCTCTTTGATCGACATAACTTTGTTTCGCTGAATCTTCTTTATTCTTTTCTCATCAATAGCCGAATTTCTATCATCTTCTCTTCTCCATCTTGCGAGTTGAGCATCTCTTCTTTGATCAAATCGGTAAGTGGCTCTATTCTATCCTTGCATTTTCATTTCTTCATGCCGAATATGTACCTTCTCTTTGGATGGTTCTCTAAACCGAAACATTCCTCTCTTCTACTCCCTCATTTCGTGATCATCTCCTATTTTGTAGTGTTCTTGTGGGGTTGGTCGAATCTTTTATTTTTTCGATTCATCCGTAGTCGTAAGCCCATCGGTGGAAATCGGATTTATCATCGTAAGGTAAGAAGTTTCTTTATGGATTATTTTGATCTCACTCATTTTTTGATTAGTTTGTTAAACGGAATGATGGTTGCGACTAATCGATTGTTATCGGGACTAAATCGCTCGTTTTTATTTGCTTGTGGATCCTACGGAAATAGTGGTATGCCGAACCTTTTCCTTAGACAATTGATTTATACCATCGTAATATCATTTTGATTAAGACTTTTTACAATGGAGGCAAGTGGTACTGGTTCGAAAGGAAAAGCAATTGGAGAACACAAAAAGAGTGGATTTGCAATTCCTACTCCTAAGTTCAAGCGTAGAGCGGTATCGACGATTCGAGATTTCCCACTGGGTTGTGGACCATCATCCGGCGAGAATAGACAAATCGTGGTCGTACACGATTTTAAGGGTAAGAATTTTATTAGATCGTTAGATTTAAATATTTGGATTAAGAAGAACCTCGTTTGTCGGTTAATCGAGTGTAATGGTGTTTTAGGTGCTAAAGATCAAGAAGGTTTAGTCCTTGCAGTAATCAGGTGTGTAATCTCACACCGAAATCTCATAAATCTATGATTTAGCATCACATCCAAACTTGTTTTCTTAACCATAACCAAATAACACTTATTTTAGTACAAATCACAAGGACTTTATACGTTTTCCTCATGTAACATGTCAGATCTGGTCATAACGCATGGGCCGGGTTTGGGGTGTTACAGCACGCGTCGCCCAAGTTGACTTTGGACCTACTGTAGGGTAGGTAAGATTACCTAGATCCCTAATTTCCTGAATGACTGTTATATCCATATACTTTATATATATATATATATATATATATATATATATATATGTACGACTGTATTTTGAGCATGATGTTAAAACTGTACTGAATACATATATGATACCATGATTTGGCATGACATGATTGTATGATGCATTGCATAGGGATGGGTTTATATGGATCGGAGGAAGTGTACTGAAAGGCTTCGAGCCAAACTTACTGGTATCTTAGCTACAAACTATTGTTTAGTGCCGAATTCGGTACTTTTTAGAGTGTAGGGATAGGTGGGTTGATTATATCCCTACATAGAGTGTAGAGGCTGGCTGGGTAGAACTTGTATACTGCATATTTTGATACTGTACTGATTACTAATACTGTAATGGGCCAAGGCCCAAATGCATGACTGCCTCTGTACTAAGATGGGCTAAAGCCCAAGCTGATACTGTCACTGATTCTGAAAAAGGCTTAGGCCCAAATTGTGATTGCCTTCTGTCTGTCTGTTTGTGCTGTATGGGATTACACACTGAGATTTTGAAAACTCAATAGAAGGGTGAGTTTTCGAAAACTCACCCTTCTATTTTAACTATACAGGTAATCCCCAAACATAAGCAGATCGGTGCGGCGGAGGACTCAGCGGTGGCCACACGACCCATTTTGTTCTATTTTAGTACTTAATTATAATTTTTATTTTATTTTGGGGTAATTTATTGTAATAATGGCCTCTTTCAATTTTCTTGGTTAATTTGGGATTTCTATTGTTTCGATTTACAACTGCTAGAAGTAGGAATAATCGGATTTTCAAAAAGAATCAAACGTTTTAACAAATACACAAATTGTTTTAAAAGCTTCCGCGATAAGTGACGTTTTATAAACTAATAACGTTTAGAAAGAGAATAACTTTTTGACAATGAATTACGTTGATCGCTGAAATCAGAGTTTTAAAAATGTATAAAAGAATGATCGAACCTGGAGGCTAACTTTGACAATGATTAAAGGCAAGTGTACCTATCGAACAGTAGTATAGCTTAGGCAAGACTGGATTATCGAACCCAAAGGAACTAAAAGTATTAATATTAACTTTCTTTTTATTATTTAGCCTTAGAATTAGAGTAAAGATTGCTTTAAAATTAAATTGACAAGAACTAAACTAAGAACACAAAGACAAAAAGGACGATTTGGAAAATAACTTGAAGAAAACTCAATTGATCACGACGATACCCTTAGGAAGAATCCACCTAGACTTCACTTGTTATCTAACCCTTAATTATATAATTTCTTCACTTAGCTTGATCCGTAGGATTCCCTAACCTATATTAAACCCTCTCTCGAGGAGAATAACGTCGAAACCTAGGTTAATTAGTGGAAGTCTCATTCGCTTATAATAACCCCCTAGGATAGCAGTAAATCGATCAATGGACTCCCATATTAGGTTTCACCCTGATCCGGCAAAATCTCGTAACCCTATCTCTAGGCGTTTGATCAACTCCACTTAATTATGTTAGATCTACACTTAGACAGGGTCTATTCCTCCTCCACATAAGCGCATTAGATTTGGATTAAGCAACATATTTAAGAACAAACTAAGTAATTCATCATATAACTTAAAAAACCAAATAACAAGATTCGTCTAGGTTTCATCCCCTTCAGGTATCTGAGGGGTTTAGTTCATAATGAATAAAGAAAACATCACAAGAGAAAAGATAAAACAAAACATAAGAAATCCCTAAAACCCCCTGAAGGAATTGAAAGAGAATTCCGCCGTCTTGAGTATAACTCCGGCTTCTTGGGATGGATCAACTAGCTATCTTCGCGTTATTCCCTAACTCTGACCTTCTCAGCTTGCCTCCTTGGCCTAGCTTTGATGCCATTTCAAAGGTAGCACTTAGGGGATATATATAGGCTCTTGGAATGCGATTCTTTCTCCCTAAGTATCCTTTTCTGACTGAAATTGTTCTTTCCAGCGATAGAGGCACGGCCATGGCACACGCCCGTGTTCGAAATTTTAATTTGAGGCACGGTCATACGAGGCGGAATTGAGGCCGTGCTCTAGGTGATCTTCGAGGCACGACCGTGTGGGCTTTGGGCCAGGCCGTGTCAATTTCATACTAAGGCCCATTTACTCCGTTTTGGGCCCCGTTTTGAGTTCTTTTCATCCTCGAGTGCTTTCCTGGGTATAAGACATGAAAAGAAAGGATTACAAGCACCTTTTAATATAAATCAAGGAATAAGTCATCGAAAAGCATATTAAATGTGGGTTAAAATATGTTACAATTACGGTTTATAAAATACCCCCACACTTAAGCTTTTGCTTGTCCTCAAGCAAAATTCTCAACTTACAATTAAAACGAACTTTCCATGATCTACAATTCTTATGAACAATGCCTTATCATAATTCATAGATAATTCATACATGGATAATTCAATTTAAAGAGTCCAAAAGAATTAAACGAGATAAGTCATGAGTTTGTACTTCGAAAACATAGGTGTCTCCCCTTATTTAAATAACTACCTTTTCAATTCAAAGCCGACAAGGATTGATGTCCTCACTAAGGATTCACTCAAATCACTCTAAAGTGCTTAAGGTTCAGGAAAAGATCGCTCATTAGTTGTACCTGAAAAGTTAATCCCATAAGCTTGCCTGAAAATCAAATCTCCACCACTGTAATATGAGATGATAAACAGATCAAGGGGTCTTTGTTAGGGTTGTAACGAGGCTAGGGTTAAAGGTGTGGTTACAGGCCGAAATTAGAGGGTTAGAATCAAGATTGAATTGATCAGTACCTACTTAAACATACTGAAATATCATCAACTGAAAAGTAATAAACCTACTAATACGAGCTTCTCTTTTGAGAATAGATTTTGATTGTGTAAGCTCACTTTTCATACTACTAAAATTTGAATGCTTTGATTTTTTTTAAGAACAAACTAAGTAATACAAGATCGATTTAACTACCAGAATAATAAACTTTAGGTAACTTGATCAAATCAATTCTCAATTTAGGAGTAGTCAAAAGAAAGGGTGATAACAATTACAAAGGGGCTTTGGGTTAATATTTAGTAGGTGAGTCAATAAAAAGGATTTTTAAGATCAACGGGGTTCACTAGGGGTTAGTTGTTACGGGTAGGCTATTTAGTGGTGTAAGTGGGTTAAAACCTAGGTGCCTTTATCATTTCTGTAATATCAACTCAAAAGTGTGGTCTCGATATGCATCTACGAGGCAAGTTCTAGAGTAACAGTTCATGTAGACACACTCATAATTAGAGAATGAGCGCGAAAAAGAATGTATGCTTTATAAGGTTCAAAATTCCCTAAAAATTATGGGTGTTTTGACATCATCCTTGTAAATTTCAAATTTCAAGGTAGTATTTAAAATGAGGTCAACAACCTAACAAAATTTTAATTCTTGAAAAAGAGACTTATCAAACTTAATTCTCTAGTATTCTTTCAAATTCAATTATCAATGCACAATTAACTATGACTTATTCTAAAACAAATCAATAAAAATCACAAATCATCAGAAATTTCATCCTAATTAGTAATATGACAACTTTGCATAAAAACAAGACTAAATTAGGGATTTGAGAATAATGACAAAAGTTTGGCATTTTTACCCCCCGACACTTAAGATGTACATTGCCCTAAATGTACAAAGATAAATTTAATGATCATTCAAAAGATAAGAGGGAAAATGTTTCTTCCTGGATTTACGGATGAGATCCTTGGAGGATGTGGAAAGTGTGTGGCATCAGGTGACTTTTTGTATTTCTCCTAGTTGTGCGTTTGTGTATGTGAAGTGTGTATTTTATTCTACAAAATCACTAGTTATCGATGATGTAATAGATATGTGGTTAGGACTGCTTGAATAGTTATATAGCCAATGGTGAAAGTTTGCAATGATAAAAGTTCAAATTAAAAACAACTCAAAAGAAAAGACTTGAAATAAAGAAAATATAATGTAAGATAACAATTTAAAAGGACTCAGAAGTCCTCATCATTGGTTGGATCTGGTGGTGGTGCTGATGATGAAATGTGAAGGTGCTGGCATATTTGTTGAAGCGTCGCCTCTATCCCGTCGAAGCGCCGAGCGTTTTCAGCGAAATGCAGCTCGAACTGATCGAGTCGTGCAGAGATGTCTGCCAATGATGTTGTTGTTCGGTATTGTTGCTGGCTCGGATTCGGTGCCTCCTCTGATGGTGGTGGGACGTCGTCAGGAATGTCCTCATCGTCCCCCTCGTTTGTGGGTGTCTTTAGAATGTACTGAGGGGGGTTGGTCCCTCGGCGTTGTTTGATCATCCTCATGTGTAGCATCGTCTGGATGCCTTGAGGTACCATTTTGCCCATCAGTGTGAGAGAGGTGATTTGATCGTCGGTGTTGAGGAGGTTGAAGTGTCGAGCCAACCTCGTAATGTATGGCCCCATTGACAAAATCCCTTTCCTGTGTGGCTCTGTTTGATGTTCAATCGCGCATGCGATAAAATAGGCCAAGTCGAAAACATGTCCTTCAGACATGCATGATAGGAAGTAAACGTCTTGCTTGTTTACGATGCCTGTGCTCTCTCTGCGACCTGTGATGGTGTGTGCGAGAATGGCGTGCATATACCTTAGGGCTGGGGGAAGTGCCGTCGCCTTAGAGCGACTGGGGTCATAGTGGCTTGTTGTGGGGCGTAGATTTTGCCAACATTCGAGCGGAGTGTAGTGGAGCTCTTGGTTTATTTCGGCAAGTGGGTTTTCTTCTATGAATTTCGGCATGTAAATTCCGAGAGCCGCGCCGAATTGTGGTACACTTAATCGACGCGCTGAGCCCCCTAGACGGAATTGGATAGCACCCGGGTCATCGAACTGATTCGTCACCGTTTGCAATGTGAAGGTGGTGCAAAATTCCAGTGTGAGCTCCAAATATGTGGGCTCGTCAATTGAGAAGAAGTTCCCCCACGGGTCGGTTGAGAGTAATGCTTGAATATCTATTGTGAGCCCAACTTGCTGCATTACGTTCCAGTCAATTCGCCTGTCGGTGCCTAGGGGTCTACCCCAGATTGCTTTGTACCGTTCGTCCTGAGTTGCTTGAAGGAAGCTGAGAAATGGGTGTCGAAGCTTAGTAGAGGCACTAGCGGAGGATGATCCGGGCCCCTTTCGTTTCTTGCTTGGGGCTGATCTTTTGGTTCGGGATGTTGACATGGTACCTGAAATTTGTGATCAAACATAAAGCAGTTTCAAGTTTCATCAATATCACAGCCATCATATGCTACACTAAGGCAAGAAAAATTTTGAGAAGTTATGATTGTGAGCATGTTAATTCGCAGGAAAAAAAATTATCGAACACTAGTGGACAGAGCATTGTTTTATTTTCATGAGTTCAGAATTCAAAAATAGAATGAGTATAACACAACCAATATTATGGGGACTAAAACAAATTTCCTAAAAAAATCATGCTTTTTTTAAAACTAAAAGAAAACAAAATCTGAAAATAAACAAGAACAAAAACAAGAACAAGAATGCTATAGTGTTTATCAAAGATTTAGTCAAGAAAAGGGAACAAGGGATGGTGAAACGATCAATACGGCCGAAGCATGGCGATGGTGGGGGCTCTGCTGCATGAACACAGTGATGGCATGGGATTGGTGCTTGGTAGCACGACTGTGATGCGGCCATGTGGCTGGTTTTGGGTGGTTTTTTGGAGGAAAACAGCAAGGGGAGGCTGTTTTGGGTTGGGAGAGTTGGTTGTGCGGTCGAATTTAGGGAGAAGGGGGCTAAAACTAATCTTAGGGTTAGATTTTGGGGGGATGACGGTTAAGTTGTATATATAGGGGAGGGGGCACGGTCCATTGCCATGTCCGTATCAATTTGAAATTGCCCGTGTTTTTCGCAATTTTCAGGATTAGGCGCGTCCAGGTTTCTTAGCACGGCCTTGTGTCTATTGGGCACGCTCGTGGTCGATAAATCAGTGTGTTAGCACGGTGAGAACGCACGGTATCTTCGTACAGCCGTTTGGCACGGCCATGTTTTGCCCGTGGTGTGCAAGTCAGTAGCTTCGCACGGTTGTGGCACACGGGCGTGTGATTCCCATGCTCGATAATTCAGTGTCCTTGCACGCTTAGATGACATGGGCGTGGTCTGGTATTGCAGCCTGTGTTAATCGATAGAGATTTTTCCCTGTTTGGGCACGGCTCTTGGCACGCCCGTGGGTGGTCCCCTGTCTTTCACACGGCCATGGACACGCCCGTGTTCAAGGCCGTGTTTAAAAAATGCGGTGTTAGAAAATGAAAATAAAATGTTAGTGGGTTAGTTCTCGGGTTGCCTCCCGAAAAGCACTTGTTTATAGTCTTAAGCTAGACTTTCCCTATTTTTGGTTCTAAAAGAAGGCCCATGGAGCATAAGCTCCACTCATATCTCCAAAATCTGCACCATTATAAATTTTAAGTCGGTGACCATTTACCTTGAATGTGCCTTTGGTGAGATGAGTTACCTCGATGGTGCCATATGGGAAAATTGTTTTGTTCATAAATGGGCCTGACCATCTTGATTTTAGCTCTCCCGGGAATAGTTTAAGCCTTGAGTTGTATAGTAGGACCAGGTCTCCTACTTCGAATTGTTTTGAATTCTTAAGACGAGCATCGTGGCATTGCTTTGTTGCTTCCTTGTATAGTTTTGAGTTCTCATAGGCTTCCGTTCTCCATTCGTCCAGCTTGTTCATCTGCATCATTCTTCTCTTTCCTGCAATCTTGAGGTTAGAATTCAAAAATTTTATTGCCCAAAAAGCTTTGTGTTCTAATTCGAATGGTAGATGACAACTTTTCCCGTATACAAGTTTGTAAGGGGATGTCCCTAGAGGTGTTTTGAAAGCTGTTCTATAGGCCCATAAAGCATCATCTACTTTAACGGCCCAATCTTTTCTATTTGATTCAACCGTTTTTTCTAGAATGCGCTTAAGTTCCCAGTTTGCTACCTCAACTTGCCCACTGGTTTGAGGATGATATGGGGTGGCTGTCCTGTGGTATACTCCATATTTTTTTAGGACTTTTTCAAATTGAGTATTATAGAAATGAGTACCCCTATAACTAATGATGGCTTTTGGTGTGCCAAATCGGGAAAATAGCTTCTTGAGAAACTTAACTACTACCCTAGCATCATTGGTAGGTAAAGCTTCCGCTTCTACCCATTTTGACATGTAATCAACTGCTACTAGAATGTACTTGTTTCTAAACGAACTAGGGAATGGTCCCATGAAATCAATACCCCATACATCAAATATTTCACATGATAACATATATGTTTGAGGCATTCCATCACGTTTAGAAATATTACCTATTTTTTGACATCTATCACATGAGGCAACATAACTGTTGGCACCTTTAAATAGAGTGGGCCAATAAAAACCTCATTCGAGAATTTTGTGTGCTGTCTTAATCCCACTGTAGTGTCCTCCTGACGGTCCAGAGTGGCAATACTCTAAGATTTTTCTTGCTTCTGTCTTTGTAACACAACTTCGAATTACCTGATCTACACATATGCGGAAAAGAAAGGGATCTTCCTAAAAATAATTTTTCACATCAACAAAGAATCGCTTCTTTTAGTGATGTGTTAATTTTCTTGGCAAAACATTAGCTGCTAAATAATTCGCAATATTTGCGAACCATGGCACCTCAGAATATGTTATAGAGAAGAATTGTTCTTCGGGAAATGAATCATTTATTTCACTTTTGTCGAGCTCTTTGGTGTGTGGATTTTCAAGTCTAGAAAGGTGATCTGCTGCAAGATTCTCAGCTCCCTTCTTATCTTGTATTTCCAAGTCGAATTTCTGTAAAAGTAGAATCCATCGTATGAGTCTGGGTTTTGCATCATGTTTGTTTAAAAGATAACGAAGAGCCGAATGGTCAGTGCAAACGACAACTTTAGACAATATTAAATATTGTCTAAACTTATCAAAAGCAAAAACTACAACTAACAATTCTTTTTCTGTGGTGGTGTAGTTTTCTTGTGCGGGTGTTAATGTTCTGCTAGCGTAGTAAATTGGCTGAAAATGCTTGTCTCTTCGTTGTCCCAAAACTGCACCTACTGCAAAATCACTTGCATCACACATTAGTTCAAAGAGTAAGTTCCAATCAGGTGCAATTATAATCGGTGCATTTATTAATTTAGCCTTAAGGATATTAAATGCATCTAAACATTCCTGATTGAAATTAAAATGAACATCTTTTTCTAGTAATTTTGTCAAAGGCTTAGCTATTTTAGAAAAATCCTTAATAAATCTTCTATAGAACCTTGCATGTCCTAAAAAGCTTCTAATAGCCTTAACAGAACTAGGGGGAGGTAGTTTTTCTATGGTTTCAACCTTTGCTTTATCTACCTCAATCCCTTTACTAGAAATCTTATGTCCCAACACAATTCCTTCTCTAATCATAAAGTGACATTTTTCCCAATTCAAAACAAGGTTTGTTTCCTCACATCTCATTAGAACTCGTTTTAAAATTTTAAGGCAGAGATGGAAAGAATTACCGAATACCGAGAAGTCATCCATAAATACCTCCATGATGTCTTCCACAAGTTTGTCAAAGATTGCCAACATGCAACGCTAAAAAGTAGCAGGAGCATTACATAATCCAAAAGGCATTCTACGATAAGAAAACGTATCGTAAGGGCACGTGAATGTCGTCTTCTCTTGATCTTCAGGAGCTGTGGGGATTTGGAAGTAGCCAGAGAGTCCGTCCAAGAAGCAGTAGTACATGTGCCCTGATAATCTTTCCAACATTTGATCTATCAAGGGCAAAGGGAAGTGATCTTTTCTGGTGGCATCATTCAGCTTTCTATAGTCTATATAGACTCTCCAACCTGTAACTGTTCTTGTGGGAATTAACTCATTCTTTTCATTGGGTACTACCGTCATTCCTTCTTTGTTTGGAACTACCTGCACATGACTCACCCAAGTGCTATCAGAAATAGGATAAATTATTCCTGCATCTAGAAGTTTAATTACCTCAGCTTTGACCACTTCTTTCATGTTGGGGTTTAACCATCTCTGAGGTTGCACACACATCTTGTATTCTTCTTCCTTTAAAATTTTGTGGGTGCAGAACGCAGGGCTTATTCCCTTGATGTTAGAAATTTTCCAAGCTATGGCTTTCTTGTGTTCTCTTTATCAGCTCTTTTTTTCCTTGGGTTCTAATTCTGAAGAGATGATTACTGGTAGTGTAAAATTGTCCCCGAGGAATGCGTATTCTAAGTGTTTTGGTAGCTGTTTTAATTCCAATTTGGGTGGATCTTCGATGGAAGGTTTCTGTTTTATTTCGTTATCATTTTCAATGCTTTCTTCTTTCATTTGTCTGGATGACGATGTATTCAGATTCAACTCATTGTTTTCATCTTCTTCCCCCTCTTCTTGAGTCAGGCAAAGTTCCATCGTGTCATCATGTATGAGTTCCTGTAATGAATTTTGAATAATATGGTCAATAGTATCAACAAAATAACAGGAATCATCTTGTTCTTTAGAATGTCGCATGGCATCATAAATTTGAAAAATGATTTCTTCATCACCTATCCTTAGAGCGAGTTTACCATCACCTACATGAATAAGAGCTCTAGCAGTGGCTAAAAAAGGACGCCCTAGGATTAAAGGAATATTAATGTCTTCATCCATGTCTAACACAACAAAATCAATAGGGAAAATAAATTTATCAATTTTTACCAAGACATCTTCGATAACTCCTCTAGGATATTTAATGGATCTATCTGCTAGCTGAATACTCATCCTATTGGGTGTTGGTTCCCCAAGATCTAATTGTTTAAACATTTTGTAAGGCATTAAATTTATACTGGCGCCTAGATCAGTTAATGCTTTCTTAATGTTCAAGTTAAATTGGGATAGTAAAACTTCCTGGGTCTTTTAATTTGGTTGGTAGCTTATTTTGGAGGATGGCTGAGCACTCTTCATTAAGTTCCACCATTGACACTTCTTCAAGCTTTCGTTTATTTTTCAGGAGTTCCTTTAAGAATTTTGCATACTTCGGCATCTGTGAAATGGCTTCTACAAAAGGTAAGTTAATATGTATTTGTTTAAAAAGTTTAAGAAACTTGCCGTATTGGGCATCAATTCGTTCCTTTTTTAACTTTGCTGGATATGGGATTGGTGGTTTGTTCTCATTGCGTACCGGAGTTACATCATCAATCTCCTTATCGTTTGCCTTGTTATCTTCGTTTGGGGTTTGTTTCTTTGGGTCACCTAATTCCTTTCCACTTCTTACTGTGACTGCTTTTACCTGTTCTGTCCCTTTAGGAAAAATTTCTGCTCGTATTACACAGATCATCTTAGTAAGTAATCCAACCTTCTTAGTGAGTTACCTACATGACTCATTAAGTTTTTCAATTGATGCTTGTTGATCTTTAAGTGTTCTCTCGATGTCTTGTAGGCATTTTTCTGTGTTTACCGATTTTGTTAGCACCTCCTCGTGGGTTGCTTTCTTCTCTTGTGGATAAGGCTGATTTTGAAACTTTTGAGGAGGTTGTTGCCTTTTATTTCCTTGATTTCCTTGACCTCCCCACGAAAAATTTGGGTGGTTCCTCCAACCTGGATTGTAAGTGTTGCTATAAGGATTATTATTGGATCGAAAATTATTACCTATATAGTTCATCTGTTCGCTCTCTGCTTCTGGTTGGTAGGGTGGGTACTCAGGCTGCGCCACGGTTCCACTTGCGTCGCACTGCATGACTGGTTGTGCCTGCGAAGAACACAAACTATCAAGCTTTTTATTCATCATCTCTAGCAGTGTTGATAGCATGGTCACTGCATCAATGTTAAAAACTCCTGCTGATTTTGTTGGTTTGGTTATTGAAGCCTGCCACTGGTAATTATTTAATGACATCTCCTCAATGAACTCGTAGGCTGCTTCTGGAGTTTTGTTGTTCAGGGTTCCACCGGCAGCTGAATCAATCAGTTGCCTTGTTGAGGGGTTTACACCGTTGTAGAAGGTTTGGACTTGTAGCCACAAGGGTAAGCCATGGTGTGGGCACCTCCTCAAAAGATCCTTAAATCTCTCCCATGCATCGTATAGTGTCTCTAAATCCATCCGCACAAAAGAAGAGATATCATTCCGTAATTTGGCCGGTGGAAAATATTTCATAAAAACTTTTCGGTCATTTGATCCCATGTAGTGATTGACCTTTGTTGTAACGAGTTTAACCACTGTTTAGCTTTATTTCTTAATGAAAAAGAAAATAACCGAAGACGTATGGCATCATCAGAAATGCCATTTATTTTGAAGGTATCACAGAACTCTAAAAAATTAGCTATATGCATGTTTGGATCTTTGTCCTGTAAACCATCAAATTGAACAAACTGTTGAATCATTTGCATTGTGTTAGGCTTTAATTCAAAATTGTTAGTAGATATAGCAGGCCTAACAATACTCGATTCTGCTCCTGTTAAATGCGGTTTCGCATAATCAAACATTGTACGTGGAGCATTATTCTCCCCACATCGTGTGGTGGTGGGTTGTTTTTGTCCATCCCTTCAGTAGGATTGGATTTGCCTTCTTCCACTATTTCTGTGTAATCTAAGGCTCGCCTGGTTTCTCGACGATTCCTACGAGCGGTGGCTTCGATTTCACTGTCGTATACCAAAGGTCCTCTTGGGTTCCTTCTAGTCATAAACTAAAGGTATCTACTAGGAAAAGAAAGAAAGAAAATTTCAGCAAAAAGTAAAAATAGGAATAAAAACAAAAATAAATTGCGAAAAATAAAAATTATGGTTAAAGTAATAAAAATAGAGTTTTTCTAAAATTTTAGTTCCCCGGCAACGGCGCCAAAAACTTGATCACTGAAATTAGAGTTTTAAAAATTTATAAAAGAATGATCGAACCTGGAGGCTAACTCTGACAACGATTAAAGGCAAGTGTACCTATCGAACAGTAGTATAGCTTAGGCAAGACCGGATTATCGAACCCAAAGGAACTAAAAGTATTAATATTAACTTTCTTTTTATTATTTAGCCTTAGAATTAGAGTGAAGATTGCTTTAAAACTAAATTGACAAGAACTAAACTAAGAACACAAAGACAAAAAGGACGATTTGGAAAATAACTTGAAGAAAACTTAATTGATCACGACGATACCCTCTGGAAGAATCCACCTAGACTTCACTTGTTTTCGAACCCTTATTTATATAATTTCTTCACTTAGCTTGGTCCATAGGATTCCCTAACCTATATTAAACCCTCTCGCGAGGCGAATAACGTCTAACCCTAGGTTAATTAGTGGAACTCTCGTTCGCTTATAATAACCCCCTAGGATAGCAGTAAATCAATCAATGGACTCCCATATTAGGTTTCACCCTAATCCGGCAAAATCTCGTAACCCTATCTCTAGGCGTTCGATCAAATCCGCTTAATTATGTTAGATCTACTCTTATGCAGGGTCTATTCCTCCTCCACCTAAGCACATTAGATTTGGATTAAGCAACATAATTAAGAACAAACTAAGTAATTCATCATATAACTTAAAAAACCAAATAACAAGATTCGTCTAGGTTTCATCCCCTTCAGGTATCTAAGGGGTTTAGTTCATAATGAATAAAGAAAACATCATAAGAGAAAAGATAAAAAAAACATAAGAAATCCCTAAAACCCCCTGAAGGAATTGAAAGAGAATTCCGCCGTCTTGAGTATAACTCCGACTTCTTGGGATGGATCAACTGGCTATCTTCGCGTTATTCCCTAACTCTGACCTTCTCGGATTGGCTCCTTGGCCTAGCTTTGATGCCATTTCAAAGGTAGCACTTAGGGGATATATATAGGCTCTTGGAATGCGATTCTTTCTCCCTAAGTATCCTTTTCCGACTGAAATTGTTCTTTCCAGCGACAAAGGCACGGCCATGGCACACGCCCGTGTGAATCGCGTTCAAACCGTGTTCGAAATTTTAATTTGAGGCACGGTCGTGCGAGGTGGAGTTGAGGCCGTGCTCTAGGTGATCGTCGAGGCACGACCGTGTGGGCTTTGGGCCAGGCCGTGTCAATTTCGTACTGAGGCCAATTTACTCCGTTTTGGGCTCGTTTTGAGTTCTTTTCATCCTCGGGTGCTTTCCTGGGTATAAGACATGAAAAGAAAGGATTACAAGCAACTTTTTATATAATCAAGGTTTATCATACGTTTTAAAATTTATCGACACGCCTTAAAATTAACATAAGAGAGTGTGAAGAAGCGATAGAGAAAGGAATTTTCTTTTGACGACAACTAACTTTTTGCTAAACACTACCATGTGACATCACTAGATTCGACCATAACGTCTAGGCCGAGTTTGGGGTGTCACATTTAGGGGTATCAGAGCCAGTGTAACAGCCGGTTTAGACCCTAATAGGAACAGTGGTTTCAAGACCACCAATCCGAGGCTAGAAAATAGTTTAATATTAATTTTTGTGTTTATTATATGTGATTTAGCCTGTGTGAAAGTCTCGTGTAAAGATTTTATCGATTGTGTGTTTAATTTGCGAAAAGGACTTAATCGCATAAAGTGTAAAATGCTGTGTGCTGATTGTTAAGTGCTTAGTTGTTATTGCCTTTATAATTTGGAGGATTTATGTTGCAATTAGCTCACTTTATAAGATAGTCGAAGATGATGGCATGGTTTTGGTGTTATTATTAATTTTCATTAATGGTAACATGGTAAAAAGCCTATTAAGTTAATGTATGAGCCCAAAATTGCCCGGCCCACTAAACCGATCAAACATGCCATTTTTAAACTAAACAGATTAACCCAAGACCTAATAATTCAATCCCAACCCAAATACAAGCAAACCCATTATAGAAAGCCCAAAACAAAAACAAGATTAAAACAAAAAAAAAAAAAAAACCAAACAACAAACCCTAGGTGCGTCACAGCTAGGGCATCTGCCTTCTGACCCTGCCCCCACTTGCCCTCTGCGCCGCAAGTCTTGTCCATTGCCACAGTGCTCAGCACCGCCCCAAGAGCACCTACAAGCAATAAAACGGAAGTGACAGAAAGCAAGAAAAATGGCTATATAAGCCAATTCGGACCATTGTAACAAGGATTGTTTTTTTGGATTATCAATACAATACCAGAGATTCAAACAAAAAAAAAAATAGAATCAAAGAAATAGCAAAAAAGATTCAGCAATGGCACAGGAAACCAAAAGAACCCTAAAAATCTACTAAAAAACCCAAACAGTAGCAGAGGGTGATTTCTTTTCCTTTTCATTTTCAAATTTTCTTTTTCTTTCCTTTTTTTTTTCAACACACATATACATATATATATATATTTAAAAAAAAAAGAGTAAAAAAAATACATTTCTTACCTTTTCCAGCCACCGTGCACGATGGCCGGCACGACGAATGTCGGCCGAAAATCCCACCGAAGAGCAGAACCCTGCAGAGAAAAAAAAAGCAAGGTTAAAAGTTTTAAAAGGAAACAGGCAGGTGAAATGAAGGTTTTTGAAATTTTTTTGCCTTAAATAGGCCTCCAAAACGACGTCGTTTTGAGGCTGGCCTTAAACGCCCAAAACGACGTCATTTTACACCTGACCCGCGCGCGACCCGGCCCGCTCCAGGGGATCCGCGCGTTTCTGATTACAGGGTTATTTACCCTTTTAGTCCCTCCGTGTTTTCATTTTTTAAAATTAGATTTCCTTTTATTTTTTATTTTTACCCCGAAATTTTGCGCGATTTTGAACATAGATCCTAAAGGAACTGTGTCGTTTTGGAGGCTTGGATAAATTTCCTTTTTGGTTCCCCTTTCTTCACGCGCATTACAAATCGCCCCTCCACCTCATTTTTATATTATTACTATTATTACTATTATTATTATTTATTATTATTATTATTATTATTATTATTATTATTATTATTATTATTATTACTATCATTATTATCGTTACTATTATATTATTAACATATTACTATTATTTGCTTTCTATTATTATCCTTATTAACACATTTCTATTTTTATTTTTATTACTATTATTTTACTACTTTATGTATGACTTACTTATTTATCGGTTTACCACTAAAGTTTTTTTATTTTTATTACTCTTATTTATTGTCATTTTTATCTTTTGTCACTTTAACCTATTATTTCCCTTTTAAGTTACGATAGCTTGTTAGTTTCATTTTCTTCTTGTTATTCATACTACTCGTATATTATTATACCTGTTAATATCATGATTTATTTCCTTTCATTTTTTTAGATGTGCGTTACATCAACTTTCGCCTGACACAAAATTGCTTTATTTCCCAAAGGCAATATTCCGTATTTACAAATTCGAGAGATCGTGCCCTAAAGTATTGGATCTCGATTTTTCTCATTTAATCTAAATAACCGAATATCCTTTTAAAACAAATATATTTTTAAACAAAAAGCTTATTCTCGGGAACTCGAAATGTTGTGTCCTAATGCATTGGATGTGATGTTTTGTTATTCCGAGATAAGATTTTCTAAACCAAGGCAATGTTCTGTATTTAGAAGCTCGAGAAATCGTGCCCTAAAGTATTGGGTTTGCAATTTTCTCATCCATTCTAAATAATAGAATATCCTTTTAATTAAATTCATAAGTTTTGAATAAAAGGCGAGTTCAACTTCGAAGGTCGAAATGTGGAGTCCTAACGCATTGGATATAACACTTCACCTTAAAATGAGACGGCCTTTGGCATACATTTTTAATTTATTCCATCATTCTTTAAGCAAAGAGGATCGTATTTTAAAATATTCAAATTTTCGACATTAAGACGTTAACTAATCAATTAGGTACCAGTTTTGGGTGTATCGAGGGTGCTAACCCTTCCTCGTGCGTAACCGATTCCCGAACTTGTTTTCTGGATTTTGTAGACCAAAAATCATCATTTTGATAAATTTAAACTTTTATTGAAATGATTGAATTACGAGGTGACCCGATCGCACCTCATCAAAAATGATCAGTGGCGATTCCCGTTTTTATTTTCGTTTTCAAAACCAAAGTCAATCCACGTTTCCAAAAAAAAAAATGGTTATGACAGCTTGACGACTCCACTGGGGACATAAAAGAGAATCGAGTCGTAAAATTGACTGTTTTCTGTCTTGTTGTCAAAAATTGAAAATTTGATTTGAAAAATTATGATCCTTTTATATCATTTGTTTGCGTCACCTTATTTGATTGCTGTGGTTCGAGTCTTGTAGAATAGTTTTTCATCATATTGCATAACCGTCGGGTCACACCTTTCTAATTGGGAGTGAGAAGCTACTCCTTCGTAAGGTTTTAACTTCCGTGCAGGATAGTGAATCACTTTCGGGATACATCCGTACCTATGCCTTCGTGAGGTTTTAACCTCTGTGCAGCCATAGGGAAATGTATTCCCCTGGACTGAACTCGGTCAATATGTGTAACATCCCGAAATTGGGCCTAGTAGGATTGAGCCCAATGGGCCTTAGGCGTAGTAGCGTTTAAAATTTTTGAAGAACAAGAGAATGGCTTTAGTGCAAGTTGGACTTATTAGGTGAGTGATTTTGGAAGGGTAGAGGGCCTCTATGAAGTCCCGGGATCAAACTTTGGCCTTAGGGGAATTTTGGTTTTAGGTGAAAAAAACCCTGGGAGTTAGTAGGTAGGCCTTAAGAAATAAAATGTGGAGGAAAATGACACAAGTGGAGTGTGTGGTGTAGTGGCAAAGTGACGCCACGTAAGAGACAAGGGGGTGACGCCACAGGGAAGGAAGGAGGTCCAAGGTTCAAGTCTTGGCTATTGCATTTTGGTTTTCTTTTTACATGGACCTTAGAATTGGGCTATAGATTTATATTTAGTTGCGCATGGTTTAAGACACAAGAGGAGCTTGTGGCCAAGTGGTTAGCGGCGTGGATTATGTTGCAAGGGACCCTGGGTTCGAATCTCATGAGAAGCAAAGGAGTATTTATTTTGCGGATTGGACGACAAGAGTTTTAGTTGTATTTAAACTCTACTGACGAAGGGATCCCACATCGGGGAGATACAAAGAAGGAAGGTAAGAAGCTAGCTATATAAAGAGCATTCTAGGAGGAGAGTTAACATACCTTGGTGGGCGTTTAGGCACAGAAGTGGTCGGAGTGCGGATTAGCACCAGATTCCTATCAGGTGTGTAACTCTCTCTACTCTAGTTGTAGAGAGGCAAATACCAAAGTACCGGTCGTGACAATAGTAGCCACACGAGCATGCGAGAGCACGTGTGGGGCTTCGACGCGATAGTTGAGGCCATCAGTAGTATTCTTGTGGGTTGAGGCTACTTGGGCCACGATGGGCCGAAGTGGGCCCAATTGAATAAAATGTATGATGGTGTAGTATATATTGAACTAGACTAGGTGAATCTCATATACGTGGCTAGATTTATGTTAGTGGGCCACATGAGCGTGTCGGCCCGAATAGGCCAAAATTGGGTTTTAGGCCCAATAGTCTGGTACGACCGAAAATGGTAACCGAGTCGCTCAGGGCGACATTTGGGCCTTTGGGAAAGGCCATTGCAGGTGCAAAATTACCGATATACCCTTAGAAGGGTAAATTACCGGAATACCCTTAGAAGGTAAATTACGAAAAGGCCCTTGGTGGGTAAATTACGAAAATACCCTTGGTAGGTAAAATTACTGTTATACCCTTAGAGGTTGATTAGCTTGATTATGTTGTATTTTATTATTCTGATTATGATGGTAAATCATGTCATACTTATATTTGACATATGTTTTACATACATAACATACTGCATACACGAACTATTATGCCATCTTGCATGGGCTTGGGATATGATATAAAAGGGGAAGTTTTAAGGTCACATAGTGATCGGTGGCTCTGCCACATTTGATTATAAGGTCACATAGTGATCGGTGGCTCTGCCAAAAATGATTTATAAGGTCACATAGTGATTGGTGGCTCTGCCACAAATGATTTATAAGGTCACACGGTGATCGGTGGCTAAGCCACAGTGGATTTCAAGGTCACATAGTGATCGGTATTATAACTGGTAGCATAACTGTCAAGACGGCGTGTAGCGGATGGAGGGTTGATTGTAGAAATCCCCATGGTGTGATGGTTGGTACGGGATGGCGTGTAAATGATGGAAAATACTAGGTTGGGCTGGGACATATTGCATTCATATCTTTTGTATGCCATCTTGAGTGGGCTAAGGCCTATTGTGCACCTGTGGGCTTAAGGCCTAGGTTGCGTTTATGGGGATTTACACACTGAGTCTCAATGACTCACCCCTTTGTTCATTTTTACAGGTAATCATTAGATCGCGGATTTGGGAGCTGAGGCGGACTCGTAGAGGCCATACATTGTTTTTCTCATAAACTTGTTCTCTTATTTCAAACTTATTTTTAATTCGGGATTTTAAGTTGTAATAAGGCCGCTTTAACTTTATTTTTGGCATTTTATTTGTTTAGCTTGATCACTGCCTATTATTATTCAATGTGCGATATGGGAATTTCCTAAACCCTTAATAACTATTTTTCAAAATGTTAACAAAAAGGATAACAATCAATAAATATTTAAACTCGAAATTTTTAACAAACGCACAGTTTTTTTAAAACAACTCTTTATGTGACATGCCAGATCCGGTCATAACTTCTAGGCCAGGTTTGCGGTGTTACAATATGAGCCTATAATGGGTGATGATCAAGGAATCTACTGGTTCAGGTACCTTACTTTAGAACCGAACCTCATATAGCAAGCTTTAAGAGCCACACTAGGTAGAGCCACGCCAAACCCTAGTGGTTACCCGACTAGGTATTTTATTCTCTTCTTACTGTGCATGAAATACTGACTCACTTCAGTTTTATTTCTGCATGAAATATTCATTAAAAAAGGTGTTGATTCACATTCGGTTGCTAAATAGATAGCTTGTCATGGAAAAGGGGTTTCTTGATAAAGTGGAGGACAACGCGGCCGTCAGGATATGGGCCGCGACAGTGCAGCAAGAGAAGGGCGATAGTCTTACAGAGGGGTACATGTTAGAGTTGTGGGATTTCACACGCGTTAGCATAACCCAAAATAATCTTCAAGAGATGAATGAAATATGGAGTCAATGGGACGACGAGATCAATCAACTATTCTACTGTCATTATGGTGATTTGCCTTATCTGGTTGATATCAAGGTAGACCAGCACCTATTCTGAGCTATAGCCCAGTTTTGGAACCCTGCTTATAGTTGCTTTACTTTCAGGAAAGTGGATTTGGTACCTACCATTGAAGAGTACACAGTGGATTTGGTACCTACCATTGAAGAGTACACAGCCTTGCTCCGTTGCCCGAAGATTCAAACTGACAAGGTTTATTTGAGAGTCATTAATGTCCCCACATTCTTAAAAAAGTTGATGAATATTGTGGGGATGAGTGAACAGTGGGTTACAGCCTGGACAAAACAAAAACGAGATTGTAAGTGCATCCCTTGGAGAAATCTAAGAGATTTGATCATAGCGCATCTTGATGTGAAGAAGAGGGTTGACGTTTTCACCTTGAGCATTTATAGACTGGTTATCTTCCCCAAAGCTCTAGGGTATGTAGATGAGGCGGTCTCTGATTTATTTGACAAATTAGACAGAAGGATCACACCTGTTCCTGCAATTCTAGCCGAAACCTTCAGATCCCTAAGCACATGCCGAAAAGCGGGCGAAGGGAGATTCATCGGTTGCGTACAACTCTTACTAGCATGGTTCCACAGTCATTTTTGGAAAGTGGAAAAAGTATCGTATCGAATCTTCTCTAAGAACTATTCTCCGCTGAAAGAGTTAGTAGCCACGCCAAGACGGGACGATATTACAGAAGAAAACTGGATGATGATTCTACAAAATCTGCAAGAAGAAGATGTAGAATGGAGGGCCCCTTGGATGGTTCCTGACGAGATCTTATATCAGTGTGGAGATTTTGACTGGGTCCCCCTGCTTGGAATATGGGGGCTATTGGGTACGCTCCTCTCCTCGTGTTAAGACAATACAGATCGAGACAATTTACGCCAGCAACACAAGGTTTAACTCAGTGCGAGTTTGAATATAAAGGAGATAATTACAAAAGGAGAGTTCATGAAATAACGAACGCTTGGAGCCAAATTTGTAGAATGAAAGGGTTTGCTGCTAACCTAATGACAACCCCTGAGTATGACTGGTGGTGGAGTCAGAGAATCAATGACAACATCCCCACATCAGGTCAAGTAAACACCCAATCACTGGGAGAATACTTGTAGGCGATCCCATCGGAGCTCAAAATCATCAAACAGGACTTTGAGAAAAAGAGTTTGGAATTAGGGAAAAGGACAGAACAGTTAGGGGAAGAGAAAATGCAGCTGGGATTGGATGTCAACATTCAGAAGCTAAAAGCCGAGAAGCTGAGAAAGGGGAAGAATAAGGCTGAAGAAGATTTGGACAGCTTGAAAATAGACTACAAGAAGCTGCGAAGGTTAATGAAAACTGCTGGACTGGGAAAAACATCAGAGCAGTGGCGTCAAGAAATTAAAGAGGAAAAGAATAGAGCCAGACAATGGGAAAAGAAACTCCGAGATACTCAAGAGCGAGAGGATACTCTGAAAAGGAGTTTGGTAGAAAGTAAAACGAGAAAGAGAAATTAAAGACTCGGGTGTCAGAGTTAGAAAGATCATTATACCAGTATCGTAGCCGTAATTCTGTAGCAGAGTTGAAAGCTAGTATGAGCAAAATTCAAGAAATGAAAGGAAAAATAGAAGAATTAAAGTCTGCTTTACATGGCTGTGAGCTTCGAGTGGAACTTCTTGAAATCAATGAAGAGCATTGGAAAGAACAACTGCATCGTTTCCAGAGTCAAGTCAGAGATTGGGATTACATTATGGGTGAAGCCGTGGCCCAAGTACTAGAAGTGGCGAATCACTTACAAACCTTAGCAGTCCAAGCTGATGTACTAAGTTTAAAGTACAAGACGGAGTCAAAGCGAGGCCGAGAGTTTTCTTGGCTCCTTAAGAAAGTCAAGGCCTTAAGTATCAGGGCAAGGCCATATATGTAACCCATTTTATGTAAAGAATTTTGTTTTCTAGAAAATTTATCTTAATGAAATTGAATCAGAATCAATGCCTTTTTTGTTGCATACATTTCATGCATCAGCATTACATTGCATCATGCGCATTAAATCTCACAAAGGGACCCTAAAATTATGGCAGTTACCCTGGAACATCGTTACGGTACACGAGGCAAGACGAAAGTGATGGATCAAAGAATAGAAAAATTAGAGCAGATGCAAAAAGACATGCGAGACCAAATGCAAGAACGATTAGCTAAGATGCAACAGGACATGATAGAGCGAATACAGGAATCGCAAAATAATATGATAGGCCAGCTAGCGCAACTACTGGCTAAAGAACGTGAGAAAGGAAAGAGCGTTGCTACTAGTTCAGGGAACAACAATGATGACCCTGTTTACCCTCCAAGTTTTACCCCGCCAATCACTCAATCACAACCAGATATGTATCCTCAAAGGACGCCTGTTACTATCAGGCCACAACATCAGACCGGTACCGTGATACCTGCACAGCTTCCGACAGGCTCAGGTTCTAACCTAGGAGATAGTTCAGCTAACCCTATGGTCTCTGATATCGAAGAAATGATAGAAATGGACAAGGCCAAAGTGGACTTGCCGAGACAACTCGAAGACCGTTGCAAGTGGTTAGAAGAGAAGTTCAAAGCAATGGAGACTGCTGACTACCGTTATGGGGTAGACGCTAAGGACCTAAGTTTGGTCCTGGACTTGGTACTTCTAGCGAAGTTTAAAACCCTGGATTTTGAAAAGTACAGTGGGACTAGCTATCCCGAGGCGCACATCACAATGTTCTGTCAACGGATGGCGGGACACATTAATAATGACCAATTGCTGATTCACTATTTTTAGGACAGTTTGGCCGGGTCTGCGGCCAAATGGTACAATCAACTCAGTCGTGCCCAGATTAAGACATGGAAGGACCTGGCACAGGCTTTCATGAAACATTATGGTCATCTAGCTGATATAACTCCCAACAGAATCACGCTCCAAAATATGGAGAAAAAGCCAGGCGATAGTTTCAGACAATATGCCCAGCGATGGAGAGAAATAGCAACACAAGTTTAGCCACCGCTCCTAGAGAAGGAGACAACCAAGCTTTTTATCAATATTGTGAAGGCTCATTTCATTAATCACATGCTGGGAGGCGCCACTAAAAGTTTTTCAGATATTGTGATATCAGGAGAAATGATAGAAAATGCAATCAGATGTGGCAAGATAGAGGCGGGAGAAGGTGCTAGAAAGACGATTCCGAAGAAAAGAGACAACGATGTAAACAACATAAGAACCCGTAACAAAAGTTATTCAAAGCCTATTATTGTGAACCAACCCAGGACCGTAATCGCCAATCATCAAGGCCCATCTAGACAGGAATCCAATGCAAAGCAAAATACAGAGAAAATCCAATTCACACCGATCTCGATCACGTACAAGGAAATGTACTAGAACTTATTCAATGCACATGTTGTTTCCCCTCATTACTTAAAGCTCCTGCAGCCCCATACCCTAAATGGGATGACGTGAACGCACAATGCGAGTACCATGCGGAGATTGTGGGGCATTCAATAGAGCATTGTCTCGCCTTCAAGAAATTGGTAGAAAAACTCATCCAGATGGGCGTTGTAAAATTGGACGATACCCCTAGCACGGAGCACCCACTACCTGATCATGGGGTTAATATGATAGGTTTGAATGTGGGGAAAAGAGTTAAAACGGATATTGCTGAAGTGAAAACCCCGATGAGATGGGTTTGGAAGGAAATGACGAGGAGGGGATTAGTTGTATCAGATCTGGTGGAAGAGTTAGAAGAAAAGAGAAATGGCTGTGAGTTCCATAACATGGAGGGACACGAGATTTAGAACTGTATTGAGTTCAGAATGCTGGTGCAAAGGTTGATGGACGATAAAGAAATGGAATTTTATGAAAGCGATAAATGCCAAGAAGGAGAAAGCATCTGCGCGTTGGAAGATGAATCAGCAGCAAAGGCCTCGAAAATTAGCTATCTTTTGGTCATCATCTCACGACCAATGAACAGTGAAGTCAGGGTAAAGATAACACCAAAGGTTATGATTCAGAAACCTGCAGTCTTTTCTTATAAAGATAACAAAAAGGTTCCCTGGGGCTATGACTGCAATGTGACGATTCTTGGGAAGGGGGACTCGTCTAACACTTCAAAGGGGGATCAAGAGGTAGGCTCCAATACGCGCAGTGAAAAGCGTTATGATGTGACAAACACACGAATAGAACCCACAAAAGAGAAAACCTTAATGGGCGAACAAAAGAAGGAAAAGGCGACCAAACAGGAATCGCCTATAAACGAGCCAGTAAAGGAAGAAGAGGCTAAGGAGTTCTTAAAATTCTTAAAGCATAGTGAGTATAGTGTTGTGGAGCAGCTGCATAAACAACCGGCTCGCATATCTGTGCTAGACTTACTGTTAAGCTCGTAGGTGCATCTCAATGCCCTGATGAAAGTACTGAATGAAACTTATGTTGCTAATGATATCTCCGTTAACAAGCTAGATCACCTAATTAGCAATATAAGTACTGATAACTTCATTTTCTTTAATGATGACAAGATCCCGACAGGAGGTATGGGCTCTATTAAAGCTCTCCACATCACCACACGTTGTAAAGGGTACACATTACCAGGAGTAATGGTCGACAATGGATCGTCGCTCAATGTCCTGCCACTATCAATGCTGAATCGATTACCTATATATAGTTCTCACATGAAAGCTTGCCACAATATAGTGAGGGCATTTGATGGAACTGAAAGGAAGGTGACGGGGAGGATCGAAGTACCTCTGTTAATTGGCCAAGGTACATATGAAGTGGATTTCATAGTAATGGATATCAGGCCGTCCTATAATTGCTTGCTGGGGAGACATTGGATACACTCAGTAGGAGCAGTGCCCTCGTCGTTGCACCAAAAGTTGAAGTTAGTTATGGAGGGTCGTCTGGTGACAATAAACGCTGATATTTAGAAGCAAGCGACGAAGCGACTGAGTGTTCCTTCCGCTCTCTGGAATTTGTCAATGCAACATTCATCATTGAGGGGAATAAAATCCCAGTGCCTCAAATATCCAAAACTACAAAAATGGGTTTACAACAGATGGTCGGGAAAGGACCTTTACTTGGAAAAGGACTTGGGAGGTATCTCCAAGGAAAGATCGAGGTCTCGAGATTGAAAGAAAAATGAGACCTCTTTGGCTTAGGATTCAAGCCGGACGCAAAGCAAAAGAAGAAAGAGTTAGAGAAGAAACAAGAAAGAAGGAAGGCACGATTGAGTGGGGATGAGATTAAATGGGAACCGATGATAATTCCCTATATTTGCAAGACCTTTATATCAGGAGGGATTATCCATTCAGAATGAGGAACGCAAAAGGAAGAAACCACGAAAGAAACACAGGGAAACATGCACGTCAATGCTATATCCAAAGGGAAAACTGAAGAAGAAAACTGGAATGGCATTTGCCCCTATGAGTCAGGCAGCGTTCTAAACAACTGGACCACGGAGGAAATCCCTGTAGCTTTTAGAACTTATTCAGAGTAATACTTGAAACACGCTTGTTGCTTTAAGTCTAGAAGCAATAAGATTCCCTTTTGTGAAGCATGGCTTATATCTAAATACCGCTATTTCCAATGAAATGCACCTCTGCTACCTTTTGAGCAAATCTTCTTCTATTCTTTTTACTTCATTCATCGCCATGGTTATTCTTTAAATATTCTTTTATTTCCATTTTTCCTTAATAATCATACCATGCCAATAAATATGCTTGGATTCTTTTGTTCTATGGACCTTTTATTCATCTTTATAACAGGTCCCCAAATATCAATGATTTGAGTAACGCTACCAATGACTCTGAATGTCCTTTCGAGCAAGATATAGATATGGAAGATTTTCAGGATTTGGAAGATAACCAAGGTTGTGACCTGTCTCTTGAACTGTTAAGAATGGTAGAACAAGAAGAGAAGCGGATCCTACCTCACCAAGAGTCAGTAGAAATAGTGAACCTGGGAGACGGAAAAGAAAAGAAGGAAGTGAAGATCGGATTTTGTATTACGGCAGAGACAAGGCGAGACCTCATTGAGTTACTCCAAGAATTCAAAGATGTATTCGTGTGGTCATATCAAGACATGCGCAGGCTTAGCACAGATATCGTGGTACACTGGCTGCCCATAAAAGAGGAGTACAAGCCAGTCCAACAGAAACTTCGAAGAATGAGGCCAAATGTTCTGCTGAAAATAAAAGAAGAGGTCAAGAAGTAATTTGACGCAGGTTTCTTGCGGGTGGTTAAATACTCAGAATGGGTAGCCAATATCGTCCCCGTCCCTAAGAAGGATGGGAAAGTATGAATGTGTGTGGACTACAAGGATCTAAACAAGGCTACCCCGAAAGACAATTTCCCGTTACCTCATATCGACACCTTAGTGGACAATACGACAGGTTATCCGTTGTTCTCCTTCATGGACGGCTTATCAGTATACAACCAGATAAAGATGCATCCTGAAAACATGGATAAGACCAAGCTCATAACCATGTCGGGAACCTTTTGCTGTAAGGTGATGCCATTTGGGCTGAAGAATGCGGGACCGACATATCAGAGAGCCATGGTAACCCTATTCCATGATATGATGCACAAAGAAATCGAAGTTTATGTCGACGATATGATCGCCAAATCCCGAACTGAAAAGGAGCATGTCCAAGTCTTGAGGAAATTATTCTTGAGGTTGAAGAAATTCCAGCTAAAGCTTAACCCAGCAAAATGTACCTTCAGAGCCAGGTCAGGGAAACTTTTAGGATTTATAGTTAGTGAAAAGGAGATTGAGGTTGACCCAGACAAGGTCAAAGCTATACAAGAACTGCCTTTGTCGTGCACTCAAAAAGAAGTTCGAGGTTTCTTAGAAAAATTAAATTACATTGCTCGATTGATTTCACAACTAACTAAGAAATGTGATCCCATATTCCGTCTTTTTAAGAAACACAATCCAGGTGCATGGGATGCGGAATGCCAGAAGACCTTTGACAAAATAAAGCAATACCTGTCCAATGCCCCAGTGTTGACGCCGCCTAATCTATATAAGCCATTAATCCTATATTTGACGGTGCTTGATAATTCAATGGGATGTGTACTTGGCCAACACGATGAGTTAGGAAAGAAAGAAAAGGCAATATACTACCTTAGCAAAAAGTTCACTTAATGTGACAAGGTACTCATCGATTAAGAAACTGTGTTGTGCTTTAATCTGGACAACACGGAGATTAAGGCAGTATATGTTGTATTATACAACTTGGCTCATCTCGAAGGTAGACCCTCTGAAATATATGATGGAATTGACTGCTTTGAATGGAAGGATGGACCGATGGCAAATTTTGCTTTCTAAGTTTGACATAGTTTATGTAAACCAAAAGGCAGTGAAGGGGAGTGTAATAGCAGATTTTCTAGCCAGTAGAGCTCTAGAAGATTACGAGCCTTTGGACTTTGATTTCCCTAACAAAGATGTAATGTACGTGACAACCACTAAAGAAGGTACCCCAAAAGATCGTCCTTGGAAATTGAATTTTGATGGGGCATCAAACGCTGTGGGTAATGCAACTGGGGCAGTTCTGGTATCTCCAAACGAAGATCATTATCCATTTACTTGTAAATTGGATTTTGATTGCACAAATAATATGGCAGAATACGAAGCTTGTATCATGGGTATCCGTGCCGCTATAGAACGCAAAGTCAGGGTATTCCTCATTGGTAATTTATCAACTCAAAGGAGAATGGGAAAGAAGAGATCCCAAGTTGGTCAACTACAAAAGATTGGTCCAAGAATTGATCAAAGAGTTCGATGACATTACTTTCAGTTATCTGCCAAGAGACGAAAATCAGATGGCTGACGCTCTGGCCACCTTGGCTTCCATGGTCTGAGTAAACAAAAATGAGGATATGAAACCTATACAAATGAGAATTTGTGAGGCCCCGACCCATTGCTACAATGTCGAAGAAGAGGAAAAAATAATCACCCATGGTACCACGATATACTGCAATACGTGAAAAATCATGAGTACCCGGATCAAGAGACTGAGAATGATAAAAGGACACTGAGAAGACTAGCATGTGACTATGTCTTGGATGGAGAGATCCTATACAAAAGAATAAAGGATCAAGTACTACTGAGGTGTGTGGACGCCGCTGAGGCTAAGAAAATCCTTGAAGAAGTCTATGAGGGTGTTTGTGGAACACATGCCAATGGTTTCACAATGACTAGACAAATCATGAGATTCGAGTATTATTGGTCTACCATGGAAAGAGACTGCATTGATTATGCCAAGAAATGTCATAAGTGCCAAATTTATGGGGACAAGGTTCACGTACCACCTTCACCTCTACATGTTATGACCTCCACATGGCCTTTCTCTATGTGGGGCATGGACGTCATTGGACCAATCTCGCCAAAAGCTTCCAATGGACATCGATTCATCTTCGTGGTAATCGACTACTTCACTAAGTGGGTAAAGGCCGCTTCGTATGCTAATGTGATGAAATCAGCAGTCAGGAAGTTCTTGAAAAAGGAAATCATATGTCGATACGGAATGCCTAAAAGGATCATATCCGATAATGCGCTAAACTTGAATAATAGCATGATCGCAGAAGTCTACAGGCAATTCAAGATCAGACACCACAATTCGTCACCATATCGACCAAAAATGAACGGTGCAGTGGAAGCAACTAATAAGAACATCAAGAAGATAGTGGGGAAAATGACTAAGAGTTACAAAGATTGGCACGAGAAGTTACTATTTGCCCTTTTCTCCTATCGAACATCGGTCAGAACCTCCACCGGGGCAACTCCTTTCTCATTAGTCTACGGAATGGAGGCAGTTTTACCCATCGAAGTCAAAATTTCGTCCCTTCGAGTCTTGTCTGAACTGAAGTTGGACGAAGCAGAATGGATCCAGGCTTGATATGATCAGCTAAATTTGATTGAGGAGAAGAGGCTGAAAGCTATCCGTCACGGTCAGATGTACCAAAAGCGAATGATGCGAGCGTACAACAAAAAGGTGCACCCAAGAGAATTCCATGAAGGAGACTTAGTTTTGAAAAAGATCCTCCCCACACAAAAGGATTTCAGAGGAAAATGGATGCCAAATTGGGAAGGACCTTATGTGGTGAAAAAGGCTTTCTCTGGAGGAGCACTGGTCTTGGTCGAGATGGATGGGAAAAACTTATCCAATCCTATAAATTCGGGTTCAGTCAAAAAGTATTTTGCTTGAAGATTAAAAGGCTAAAGTGAAAACCCACAAAGGGCACTTTAAGACCTCTAAAAAAACGGAAAGGCCAAAGCAGAAACCCGTAAAGGGCGCTTTGAGACCAATTGGGTTTTGAGTCGAAAACCCGAAAAGGGCAGCTCAAATTCTGACAAAAGAAGGGGTATGTGATGATTTTGTCCTCTCTGAATTAGCAAAAAAGGGAGGAATGTTACTACTCAGGACATCTACAAAGCACTGCAGATCTCCCAACATCTATTCAGCTCAAAATGATCTTCAGAAATATTGGATGGTGAAGCTTAGACTGCGATATCTGGGGCACCTACTTTTTCTTTTTGCCCATTTGTGTATTCCAATAATGTTCGCTTTTGTTGATTAATTCAATTCTATTCTTCATAAATTCCTATGTTATCCATTGTTTAAATCTTTTAAGCAGTTTCCAATTGAAATAACGGTTAATGGACCCATGATGCTTCCATAAAAGGAGTTTTCGCTATTACTCTGGAAGTTTCTAAACAGCGCAGGAACCTGAAACAAGACTGTTGTCTAGAACCACCATGCCTAGGGGCTGGAAACATTCGAGAAAGGGGAGTTTAAAATCATGACTATCTCCCTAAATTCTCTATAAAAAAATATCAGTTACATGAGAAGACGAGAAATTGCATTCGTGGCCTGACCTTGACGAGTAAAATGAGCAATTAAAACCCTAAGCTTTTAAAAAGGGATCATTCTCATTCTGCATTCATACAAAGGTCATCCATAATATCATTTAGTTAGGAGCATTTGATTCATTTTGATCATAGCATCCTAATCATTATACGAGGGATCATTCTCATGACATTCTGTATTCATGCAAATGATGCCCATAATACATTTAATTAGGTGCGTTAGATTCATTACGATCATAGAATCCTATTCATTTGGCATAAACACAAGCATATAAAACCGAGTCTACAGGATATGTCCCCAGAGGATGGTGTAGCAACACTGGTTGAAGACCATCCTATTGCCACTGACTAGCAGTGGAATAGGTTGAAGATTGTAGATCTTGTCGCCCTAAACAGTAGTGAGGCAAGATCAAAGGCAAATCTTGGCCCCCTAAACAGTAGGGAACACGATTTAAGCCACCGTCCTATTGCCCTGACCAGCAGTGGAATAGGTTGAAGATTGTAGATCTTGTCGCCCTAAACAGTAGTGGGGCAAGATCGAAGGCAAATCTTGGCTCCCTAAACAGTAGGGAACACGATTTAAGCCACTTTCTTATTGCCCTGACCAATAGTGGAATAGTTTGAAGATTGTAGATCTTGTCACCCTAAACAGTAGTGGGGCAAGATCGAAGGCAAATTGTGGCTCCCTAAATAGTAGGGAACATGATTTAAGCCACCGTCCTATCTCCTTGACCAGTAGTGGAACAGGCTGAAGATTGCAAATCTTGTCTCCCTGGAGATACAACGGAGCAGATTGAAATTATGAACTCTCACATCTTTAAAGTTCCAGCGGAGAAGGTCGAGGTTACAAATCCCTTCTCTCTGAAGTCATAATGGAGCAATTCAAAAGAAACAAGTCTCATCTCCTCGAAGTTGCAGCAGGGGCAAATTGAAGCTACAGGTCCTACCTCTTTGTAATAGCAGTGGAGCGGATCTAAGCAACAAGATGCAGTGGATTGGAATGAGGCTACGTGAAAAAGAGGAGAACCAAGAAAGTCAAGAGCCGGCGAGACCAGGCAAAATTGGTCTTTCTTTAAGTCGTTGCTCCATTCCCGTTGCACGACAATGAGCAAAGAGGGATAACTGTATGAGCCCAAAATTGCCTGGCCCGCTAAACCCATCAAACATGCCATTTTTAAACTAAACAGACTAATCCAAGACCCAATAATTAAATCCCAACCCAAATACAAGCAAACCTATTACAGAAAGCCCAAAACCAAAATAAGATTAAAACCAAAAAAAAAAAAAACCAAACAACAAACCCTAGGTGCGCCGCAGCTAGGGCATCTGCCTTCTGACCTAGCCCCCACTTGCCCTCTGCGCCGCAAGTCTTGTCCACCGCCACAGTGCTCAGCATCGCCCCAAGAGCACCTGCAAGCAATAAAACAGAAGTGATAGAAAGCAAGAAAAATGGCTATATAAGCTAATTCAAACCATTGTAACAAGGACTTTTTTTTTTTTGGATTATCAATACAGTACCAGAGATTCAAACAAAAAAAAAAAACAGAATCAAAGAAATAGCAAAACAGATTTAGCAATAGCAGAGGAAAGCAAAAGAACACTAAAAATCTACTAAAAAACCCAAACATAAGCAAAAGGTGATTTCTTTTCCTTTTCATTTTCAAAATTTTCTTTTTCTTTCATTTTTTTTCAACACACATATACATATATGTATATTTAAAAAAAGAGTAAAAAAATACATTTCTTACCTTTTCTAGCCACCGTGCATGGTGGCCGGCACGGCGGATGTCGGCCGGAAATCCCACCGGAGAGCAGACCTCTGTAGAGAAAAAAAGCAAGGTTAAAAGTTTTAAAAGGAAACTGGCAGGTGAAATAAAGGTTTTTGAAATTTTTTTGCCTTAAATAGGCCTCCAAAACGACATCATTTTGAGGCTGACCTTAAACGCCAAAAACGACGTCGTTTTGGCCCTGACCCGCGCGCGACTCGACCCGCTCCAAGGGATAGGTTATTTACCCTTTCAATCCCTCCGCATTTTCATTTTTTTTTAAATTAGATTTCCTTTTATTTTTTATTTTTACCCTAAAATTTCGCGCGATTTTGAACTTAGTCCCTAAAGAAACTGTGTCGTTTTGGAGGCTTGGATAAATTTCCTTTTTGGTTCCCCTTTCTTCACGCGCATTACAAATCGCCCCTCCACCTCATTTTTTATATTATTTCTGATTCTCCCCTAAAATTTTGCCTAGTTTTTAATATAGTCCCGTTAGTTCTTTTTGTTATTTTATTATTAAAATTAATTTAATGTCCCTATATTATTATTATTATTATTATTATTATTATTATTATATTATTATTATTATTATTATTAACATATTACTATTATTTGCTTATTATTATTATCCTTATTAACACATTTCTATTTTTATTGTTATTACTATTATTTTACTACTTTATATATGACTTACTTATTTATCGGTTTACCACTAAAGTTTTTTTTTTTATTACTCTTATTTATTGTCATTTTTATCTTTTGTCACTTTAACCTATTATTTCCCTTTTAAGTTACGATAGCTTGTTAGTTTCATTTTCTTCTTGTTATTCGTACTATTCGTTTATTATTATACCTGTTAGTATCATGATTTATTTCCTTTCATTTTTATAAATTTACGTTACATCAACTTTCGTTTGAAACAAAATTGCTTTCTTTCCCAAAGGCAATATTCCGTATTTAGAAATTTGAGAGATCGTGCCCTAAAGAATTGGGTCTCGATTTTTCTTGTTTAATCTAAATAACTGAATATCCTTTTAAAACAAATACATTTTTAAACAAAGCTTATTCTCAGGAACTCGAAATGTTGTGTCCTAATGCATTGGATGTGATGTTTTGTTATTCCGAGGTAAGATTTTCTAAACCAAGGAAATGTTCTGTATTTAGAAGCTCGAGAAATCGTGCCCTAAAGTATTGGGTTTGCGATTTTTTCGTCCATTCTAAATAACAAAATATCCTTTTAATTAAATTCATAAGTTTTAAATAAAAGGCAAGTTCAACTTCGAAGGTCGAAATGTGGTGTCCTAATGCATTGGATATAACACTTCACCTTAAAATGAGACGGCCTTTGGCATACATTTTTAATTTATTCCATCATTCTTTAAGAAAAGAGGATCGTATTTTAAAATCTTCTCAAATTTTCGATATTAAGACGTTAACTAATCAATTAGGTACCAGTTTTGGGCGTATCGAGGGTGCTCACCCTTCCTCGTGCGTAACCGATTCCCGAACTTGTTTTCTAGATTTTGTAGACAAAAAATCATCGTTTTGATAAATTTAAACTTTTATTGAAATGATTGAATTACGAGGTGACCCGATCGCACCTCATCAAAAATGATCGGTGGCGATTCCCGCTTTTATTTTCGTATTCAAAACCAAAGTCGATCCACGTTTCCAAAAAAAATGGTTATGACAGTTAATATTAAATAAAAAAAAATCAAGAATAAGTGAAGTGTTCATCTTCTTCCTCAATTTTCTAAAGGAAAAATAAGGGTTAGAAGCTTTCTCACATTCGGCTATCAATTAGTTTAATCATGGTATGTTTTGAGCTTAGTTTTTAGAGGTTTTTACGTTTTTGTAATCGTTGCTTAGTGTTCTAGCTAACCCATGCTTTAATTTTAGAAATTTATGGTGATTTTGAGATATGCCATTGATGAAGGTTTGAGTTTTGTTATAGCTGATGATGAAATATGGAGGATATGTGAAAGATGGACATATGATGTCTTTGAATTTTTAGTGAATTTGAGTAATTTGAGCTAAATTGTGAAAATGGGAAATTGGAGGACTAAAATGTGAAATAAATGAAATGTACGAACTTGTATGAACATAGAGAGAATTCGGCTAGGCATGGGTGAAATGAAATTGTGTGTATTTGATGATTTTATGAAATAGGGACTAAAGTGTCAAAATTTGAAATTGTGAGAGCTATTTTGTAAAATGCCTTAATTATGTGTGTTTGGACTAAATTGAATGTATTGGTGATTGAATGAGTTAAATTTGAATGTATATAGACCAAGAAAGGAGAAGTTCAGATCGGGATAGAGGCAAAGACAAAGTGCTCGATTAATCGACCGTTTTGGTATTTTGACGTCTGAGGTATGTTTGGATATAATATAGTTATTAAATTCATATCTATATGATCGAAATGAATGAATTGCAAAGTTAATGAATTAGCCATGTTATATATGTATGAGATTGAGTAATGAGGCGCTATGTGTGCGTAACTAGAAATGAGATAGAGAAGGATTGTCACTGTGTGTGCGAAATAGTATAAGCTTCGGCTTATTAACTTGGCACTGTGTGTGCGATACCGAAATTAAGTTCAGGTTAAGATAGAGGCACTAAGTGTGCGATGTTATTTAAGCTTCGATTATGATTTAAGCACTAAGTGTGCGATTGAATCAAAGAAGTGAGGAAGGTAGGTCGAAATGAGATAATGAGTGTTCAGTAGCTTCTATGATCAATAACTAAGTGTTGGCTAAGGTACGTTCAGAACCTACGTGGTTGATGAAATGGTAAATGAATTGATGGAACGTTAATTGAGCATACTAGCCTGGATGGTATGATATATGTGATTGTGAATTAATCTATGTGATGGACTTTTCTTGTATAATGTAATTGTATGATTTAATTAAGTGTATTATGTTACGAACTTACTAAGCTTTGAAAGCATACTGTGTGATTTGTTTCTCTGTTTTACAGTGTCAGTAAAGCTAGCTCGGATTCGGGGATTGTCAGCCTCTCTATCACACTATCGGCAATCTATTTTGGGAACTCTTGAAAGATGTATATAGTTGATATATGGCATGTATAGGCTAGTCAATGTGGCATGTTTTGAGTTATATAAAACTTTCCATGTGATATGGCTTAGTAGTTGAATGTTGTTGATTTATCCTTGATGCTATGAAAATGATGATTTTGGTTTGATATAGTGAGATTGGAATTGATATATTTCATCTTTGAATTGGTGGATGAGAATGGCATATTAAGTGTGAATTTGTAGTATGACTAGATGATGCATAGTAATAGGATTTGAGATGTGAAATTGGTAGTTTTTGGATGAGTTTATTTAAGTAGAACTGATGTAAGGTTAGAGATGGTTTAATTGATGATGAATTGGTGTCATTATTGGTATGTTTGCATGCATTCTGAGGCATGTTTTGGTCTTGATTTGAGGCTTTAAGTGATTCAAGGTGTGGGAGCCAAGTTTGGCCTTGGAGATGGCCTGTAATTGCCCACACGATTAAGCACACGGGCGTGTGGCTTGACCGTGTAGTTTAAGTTTGCCAAGTGAAACAAGTCAGGTTCGACCACGGGCTGGACACATGAGCGTGTGACTGGCTGTGTTGTGCAAGTCGATGTCCACCACGAGTGAGGCACACGGGTTCAGGCCGTGTGGACAAGTCAGTATGTATGCCCTGTTTTGACACGGCTTAGACAAATGGGCGTGTCTGAGGCCGTGGGAGGCACACGTCCTGCCCACACGGGCATGTGACCTCTGTAACTTAGAAAAATTCTAAACTTTTGAGATTTTTCGTATGTGTTCAATTTAGTCCCGACCCCTTTCTAGCATGTGATTAAGGTCTTGTAGACCTCATTAAGCAACTATATGATTATGTTATGATATGTTTTAATGATGATTGACTATGTGTTGTAAATTGGATGTGAAAAGTTTCGATTGTTTGGTAATGTCTCTTAACCCTATTCCGGCGACGATTTTGGGTTTAGGGGTGTTACAGCCAGGTTACAAAACTTGACTGTGGATTTGGGTTTTTAAACTTGGACTTTAAAACACCAATTTTTAGATAATTGAAATATTTTCGCAGCAAGTGTGGTACATCGAGTCTCTGGCGCCGATCCCGTGAGTTCACTGAAACTTTTATGCATTCTAAACTAAAATACTATAGATATTATATACCGAGACTACTATAGATAGACTATACTGAAAACACTCAAGTTAGTATATAACTGATACTGTAGTAAAATCGATAGACATTGATAGAGACTATGTTGTACGAAAATAAACGTTATACTTCTGATACTGTTTTCATAAAATATCTGTTAATAAACACTAGAACTATAAAACTGATACATAAAAATATAAATACAGATTAACGTGAATAGACAATGAGAACAAGAGGTACTCGAGGTTGTGGTACAAGAGTCTGTGGTAGAGGCCGTAGAGGTGCTCGAGTTGGATTTTCATCTTCTATCAACTTGCCTAATTCGGATACAAGTGAGACGCCTGTTTCACCAATGACTGAGACTGGGTCTCATGATCGAGTGGCTGGGGACGACACACTGTCCCAAGCCATGTTAAGGATTCTATAGAGGGTCGCTGGGCCCAATACTGGAGCTGGAGGCCTAGGGTAAGTTATGGAATGACTCCTATCTAATAGAGCTGAGCTCTTCAGGGGTATTGCTGGAGTTGCCCCTAATGTGGCTGAACACTGGATTGAGGCCACAGAGAGGATTATGGACAACCTAGACTACACCTCTAAGTAGAAATTAAAGGGTGTTGTGTTGCTGCTACGAGATGAGCCTTATCAGTGGTGGCTCACTGTTAAGGAGGGCACTCAACCCCGATCGACTGACTTGGGAGTTCTTTAAGACGACGTTCCAAGGAAAGTATGTGGGAGCCAGTTACGTGGATGCTCGTAGGAGAGAGTTCTTGAATTTGACTTAAGGTGATAGATCAGTGGTCGAGTATGAGGCCGAATTTTTACGACTACGCCGCTATGTGCGTGGTATGGTGGCGACTAAGTATGAGAGATTCGTTCCATTCGAGGATGGCCTCATGGACAATTTGAGGGTACTGATAGCTCCACAGAGAGAGCGAGACTTTGCTGCACTGGTCGATAAGGCAAAGATTTCCTAGGAAGTGAAGCGCATTGAGTGCCAAAACAGAGAGAGTGGTAGGAGTAAGAGGGATTAGGAGCCCTCAAGTTCTATTTAGAGACCTAAGAAAACCATCGTGTACTGATTGTGGTAGACGCCATCAGGGCGAGTGCTGGAAAAGGACTGGGGCCTGTTTGAGGTGCGGTTCACTAGAGCGCCATATTAGAGTGTCTGCGGAGGTTCTATCAGATACAAGCTTTTGGCATAGGTACTGCACCACCACCGAGGGTAGTTCAACAGCCACCGAGAGGCCATGGTCAGGCCAGAGGTGGGAATGGTCTAGGCTGTGGTCAGAGAGCATCGGGTAGAGGTGCTGGTCATACTAAGGTGAGGCAACCGGCTCTAGTCTATGTTGCTCGTCGCCAAGAGGATGGAGATGCTCTGGATGTCATTACCAATACGTTCTTTATTCATAATGTGCCTTATGCTACATTGATAGATATAGGATCCACTCACTCCTATATAGCTTGTACCGTATCTAAAAACTTAGGTATACTGGTTGAGAGCACTGCGAGTGAGGTCACTATACTAAGTCCATTGGGCCAGTCAATAAGGGTTAGCAAACTGTTTAGAGATGTTCCTTTAGAGGTTCAAGGGGCTATCTTTCGGGCTGATATGATGGAACTGCCTTTTGGAGAATTTGATCTGATACTGGGAATGGACTGGTTAGTCAAACATCGAGTGAGCTTAGATTGTGCCACAGAAAGGGTTGTACTGAGAACTGAGGAGGACAACAAGGCAGTCATAATTGGGGAGCGTCAGAACTATTTATCGAATGTGATTTATGCATTAAGGGCCGAGAAGTTGGTCCGTAAGATATGTCAAGCGTATCTGGCCTACATTAGTGTTTCAGATTCTGGGGATTCTTTGGTTAAGGATATTAGGACAGTTAAGGACTTTCCGGACGTTTTTCCTGAAGAGCTACCTAGGTTACCTCCGGATCGTGAAGTAGAGTTTAGGATTAAGCTTCTTTCTAGTATAGCTCCGGTGTCCATCGCCCCTTATAGAATGGCACCGAAGGAGCTTGTAGAGCTTAAAACCCAGATTCAAGAGCTACTGGATCGTGGGTTCATCAGCCCTAGTGTGTCTCTGTGGGGAACATCAGTTCTATTTGTGAAAAAGAAGGATGAATCCATGTGTATGTGTATTGACTACCGTCAACTGAATAAGCTTACTATAAAGAATAAGTACCCCTACCGTGGATAGATGATCTGTTTAACCAGTTTCAAGGGGCTTTGATTTTCTCCAAGATTGATCTACGATCAGGATATCATCAGTTGAGGGTTAAGGAGACTGATATGCACAAGACAACATTTAGGACTCGATACGTTCATTACGAGTTCCTAGTGATGCTATTTGGACTTACGAATGCACCAGCAGCTTTTATGGATTTGATGAACCGAGTGTTCCAACCTTTTTTTGATCGGTTCATAGTGGTATTTATTGACGACATACTGGTGCATTCGAAGACTGAGGATGAGCACGATAAACATCTCAGAATGGTTCTACAGATTCTGCAAGAGAAGCAACTGTACGCCTAGTTCTGTAAGTGTGAGTTCTGGTTACGTGAAGTAACATTTCTGGGACATGTGGTTTCTGCTGAGGGGATTAGAGTTGATCTTTGAAAGATTGAGGCTGTTATGGATTGGAAATAGCCTAAGACTGTATCAAAAATCCGTAGTTTTCGGGGATTGGCAGGATATTATCGACGTTTTGTAAAGGGGTTTTCGCTGATCGCCGCACACTTGACTAAGCTTCTATGTAAGGGTGTGCCATTTAACTAGACTGATTTCCAGCAAGAGAGCTTTGAGAAGCTCAAGACTGTACTGACTGAGGCTCCTGTTCTGATACAGCCAGAGTCTGGAAAGGAGTTTATTGTTTACAGTGATGGATCACATGTCGGTTTAGGATGTATGTTGATGCAAGAGGGTAAGGTGGTATTGTACGCATCTTGTCAGCTTAAGACTCATGAGGCGAATTATCCAACACATGACGTAGAGTTGGCCACTGTTGTATTTGCACTTAAAGTCTGGAGGCATTATTTATGTGGTGAGAAGTGTATCATTTACACCGATCACAACAGCCTCAAGTACCTTCTCACTTAGAAAGAGCTGAATCTTAGGCAGCGTAGATGGATTGAGCTGCTTAAGGATTACGACTGTACTATCGAATACCACCCTGGTAAGGCCAATGTAGTGGTCGATGCACTGAGCCGTAGGGCTTTTTCTGATCTGAGGGCAATGTTTGCTTGCCTTATGCGCTGAGCCGTAGGGCTTTGTCTGATCTAGGGCAATGTTTGCTCTCCTTACTTTATTCGATGATGGTAGTCTGTTGGCCGAACTTCAAGTTATAGAGCAGATCAAGGGTAAACAGTTAGAGGATGAGTCTTTGGGTCTTCGCTTCTGACAGATTGAAAGTGGGAATACTGTGGATTTTGGATTGAATAGCGAAGGGGTACTCTGCTTCTATGGGAGAATTTGTGTACCGAAAGATATTGAATTGAGGTAGTTTATATTGAGAGAGGTGCATAGTAGTCCTTATGCTATGCATCCTGGCGAAAACAAGATGTACCGAGACCTTTATGAGTTATACCAGTGGCCAGGTCTTAAATGAAAGGTTACTGAATTTGTGGCCAACTGTTTGACATGCCAGCAGGTTAAGGCTGAGCATCAGTTACCTTCGAGATTGTTGCAGCCAGTCAACATTCCGCTTTTGGAAGTGGGAGAGTGTTACTATAGACTTTGTTAGTGGGTTATCCCTCACACCCACTAAGAAAGATTCTGTATGGGTTATCGTGGATCGATTGACCAAGTCTGCCCACTTCATACCGATTCGTACTGACTACTCTTTGCAGAAGCTGGCTAAAATGTATGTGTCTGAGATAGTGAGACTACATGGAGTACCGGTTTCGATAATATCTGATAATGATCCTCGCTTCACGTCTCGGTTCTAGAAGAAGCTACATGAAGCTCTGGGTACAAGGTTGGACTTCAGTACTGCGTTCCATCCTCAAACAGATGGTCAATCTGAGAGGGTGATTCAAACACTGGATGACATGTTAAGGAGTTGTGTGATTGACTTTCGAGGCAGTTGGGAGGATTACCTACCACTAGTAGAGTTTGCTTATAACAACAGTTATCAGTCTAACATTCAAATGGCACCTTACGAGGCACTGTATGGTCGTATGTGTCGCACACCTTCGAGTTGGACTGAGTTGGGCGAGCGACGTGTTCTGGGCCCTGAACTAGTTTTTGATACCGATGACAAAGTTAGATTGATTCGAGACCGATTGAAAGTAGCATCTGACAGACAAAAGTCCTATGCAAACCTAAATCATCGAGAGATAGAGTATTCAGTGAGGGACTCCTTTTTCTCAAGGTCTCACCATGGAAGAAAGTACTGAGGTTTGGTCATAAGGGTAAGCTGAGCCCTAGATTTATTTGGCTTTATCGCATTCTGAAATGAGTAGGGCTAGTAGCATATCAATTGGAACTACCTCAAGAGTTGGAGTGGATTAATGACGTGTTCCACGTTTCTATGTTGAGGCGCTATCGCTCTGATCCCATGCATATTGTTTCAGTTGAGGAAATCGAGGTTAGGCCAGATCTGATCTTTGAAGAGGAGCCAGTCCAGATACTGGATCGCGTTGTGAAGGTTCTAAGAAGAAAGTCTATCCCACTGGTTAAATTTCTTTGGCGTAATCAAAGTTCTGAGGAGGCCACGTGGGAACTTGAGGATGCGATGAGACAGCAATATCCCCATCTATTCTGATCAGGTAAAATTTTGAGCCGAAATTTTCTTTAAGGAGGATAGAGTTGTAACGCCCCAAAAATCCTTAATATTTATTTTCGTATGTTTGTGACACAAATCTGTATCTACTTTAGGTGTTATGTGTTCTGGGAGTGTCTGAGAAGTCCTGTGTTCAAGCCTTAGCTTAGGCAATTTTTGTTTTTAATTGAATAAACCCCTATCTCTAATCAGTAGGCTTATAAATAAATGTTGGTAAAATATGTCAAAATAGGCCTGCTGGTCTAGTCGTTAAGTGGGGTGCAAATGAGAAGGAGGTCTGGAGTTCGATTCCATGCACAAACTAAGGAGTTATTTTGCTACTTATGCCATGTGAGTGTTTTGGAATAGCCAAAATACTAAGTGGTTGAGTAGTTGTGGGATTGGTGAAGGAAAATAAGGAAGTTGAGGAGTTTGGGGAAGAGTACAGTTAGTAGTGAGGATTTTGACGAGAGGTTTAAGGGATGTGATGAGAGGTTGTGCTGAACACGGGTGTGTGGCAGGCCGTGTGACTGAACACAGGCGTGCGGTCAATGAGGCAGGCGTTGTGTGACGTATGGGCCGGGCCGAGTGGGCCACACGAGCACGTGGGGCCACACGGGTGAACCACACGGGCGTATGGGATTATTGGGCCAGGTCGTGTAACCCACACGGCCAAGGCCATTTTGGGCCGTGCGAGACACACGAGTGTGTAGGGCCACAAGGGCCGACATTATGGGCCTGTGGGCCCAATTTTCACTGTTTGATTTCTAAGGTTGCACGGGTCGCCCGAGTCGACTGTGGACCTACTGTAGGGTCGGTAAGATTACCTAGATCCCTAATTTACTGAATGACTATTATATCCATGTACTTTATATATATATATATATATATATACATGTATGATTGTATTTTGAGCATGCTGTTAAAATTGCACTGAATACATATATGATACCATGATTTGGCATGACATGATTGTATGATGCATTGAATAGGGATGGGTTTATATGGATTGGAGGAAGTGTACTGTAAGGCTTCGAGCCTAACTTATTGGAAGCTCAGCTACAAACTACTATTTAGTGCTGCATTCGGTACTTTTTGGAGTGTAGGGATGGGTGGGTTGATTATATCCCCACATGAAGTGTAGAGGCTGGCTGGGTAAGACTTTTACATTGCATATTTTGATACTATACTGGTTACTAATACTGTAAGAGGCCAAGGCCTAAATGCATGACTGCGTCTGTATTGAGATGGGCTAAAGCCCAAACTGATACTGTCACTGATTCTGAAAAGGGCTGAGGCCCAGACTGTGATTGCCTTATGTCTATCTGTTTGTTCTGTATGAGATTACACACTGAGTTTCCGAAAACTCAATAGAAGGGTGAGTTTTTGAAAACTCACCCTTCTGTTTTAACTGTACAGGTAATCCCCAAACATAGGCAGATCGGTGCGGCGGAGGACTCAACGGTTGCCACACGACCCATTTCGTTCTATTTTAGTACTTAATTATAATTTTGATTTTATTTTTTGGCAATTTACTGTAATAATGGCCTCTTTGGATTTTCATGGTTAATTTGGGATTTCTATTGTTTCGATTTACAACTGCTAGAAGTAGGAATGATTGAGTTTTCAAAAAGAATCAAACCTTTTAACAAATACGCAAACTGTTTTAAAAGCTTCCGCAATAAGTGACATTTTGTAAATTAATAACGTTTAGAAAGAGAATAACTTTTTGACAATGAATTATGTTTTAAAATTTATCGACACACCTTAAAATTAACATAAGAGGGTGTGAATAAGTGATAAAGAAAGAAATTTTCTTTTGACGACAACTCACTTTTTGCAAAACACTACCATATAACATCGCCAGATTCGACATAACGTCTAGGCCAGGTTTGGGGTGTCACACCAAAAACTCCACTATCGATGCCACACAGGCATGTGCTCGCCCGTGCGGAAGGCTGTTTGCCATAACATGGGCGTGTGATCAACGAGGCCAGGCCGTGCGCGCAATACATGGTCGTGTGATGGCCAGGTAGGCCATGTGCGACATAAGGGCTAGACTAATTTGGGCTGTGTGGGTCCACACGGGCGTGTGGGAATCTGGACTAGGCTGTGTGATTCACACGGCCAAGGCCAAATTAGACAGTATGGGCCACATGGGTAGGCCACATTGACGTGTGAGCCCATTTAACTGAAATGTGTTCTAAGGTTGCACGGGTCGCCCAAGTCAACTGTGAACCTACTATAGGGTCAGTAAGCACTACTTAGACCCTTAAATGCGTGAACTGTATGTATGATGTATGTACTGAGCATGATGATTATATGACTGAACACTGAAATGTATGTATAACTGATATTCATGTATTAGCATTTCATATGCTGTATGTTGCATTGCATTGGGTTGGGATGTTGATATTTGGCGGAACTGTACTGAAAGGCTCTTAAGCCTATTATCTGGCAGCTCAGCTACAATTTACTGATTATGTACCGCATTCGGTGCTAGTTGGAGTGTAGGGATGGGTGGGTGTTTTAAACCCCACATGGGTGGGTGTTCTAAGTTTGCTGATTAATGTATATTTGATACTGTTACTGTAATGGGCTTAAGCCCTAATGCATATCTGAAACTGAAACTGAGATGGGCTAAGGCCCGGACTGCTACTGAAACTAAAATGGGCTTAGGCCCAGACTACATTTGACTGTATGCATGTCTTTTGTGTGGATTACACACTGAGTTTATGTAAACTCACCCCTTTCTATTTTAACTGTATCGGTAATCCCCAGACTTACACGGACCAGCGCGGCGAAGGACTCAACGATGACCACATGTTTATTGCACTACTTAAACTTCATTAATGGTTTTACTCTCTATGTTTATGGGTTATTTTGGATGTAATTTGGGACTTTTGGATGGTTAGCATTTATTTTGGGATTTTTAACGGTTTTCATAAACTTTCAAACTGCAACAAAAACTCGGTTTTATTAAACACAACATTTTTCCTAAACGCGAATGATTTCCTTTAAATTTCACAGTTTAAAAGCTTTCACTATGAAATATGTATTTAAACGAATAAAACTAACAAGAAAAGTAGCTTTGAAATAGATGAAAGTTAAATAAAGGAAAATAAACGGGAATAATTTAACTTGATAAATTAGATTTCGAATTCCATTCCATGTGACATCGCTAGATTCGGCCATAACGTCTAGGCCGGGTTTGGGGTGTTACAAAAAATGTTTTATACTAAATTTAAGAGCTAAGTACTCTTCAACCTTATTTTTATATTTTATTTGAAAATTACATATATATACTTGAAGGATACATATACTGCATATTCACTTATCTGGTGTTAATTTATATTATCTTTTAAAAGGCTCATCATTTGTGCTGGTTTTATAAAATGAGAGTGGATTAACACCTTTCTTTGCAAGCATCTCATTTCTTTTACAAATTTCAAAGTTGAATCTGCCTGTTGGTGTAGTTCCTTATCGGATTTCCTATAGTAAAAGTTAGATTATATTTTGTCTTCTTTATTCCGTTTTTATACAGTAAATGAAAGAGTAAATTAGTCATTTTAGTTGAAGTTTTCACCCTATTTTTCTGTTAAAAACTGACATGGCTAATGAAATAATTAGACATTTACACATGGTATATGCTACATGTATCTCATGCTGATGTAAATAGATAAGTTTTTAATAGTAGAATTGGATGAAAATTTTAAAATTAGGACAGCTTTACTCTGTGATTTAACTTATAAAAACTAATTTAATCATTTTTAAAATAGACATACAAAATATAATTTGACTTTTTGTAAAAAAGCTTCTTTTTACTTAAATGTATTAATTGTTTAAAATTGAAGTATAAAGATGAGAAAGTGGAAGTTCAATGTAGGAGAAAAATGAGCGGCGCATAAGGAAACTTGTTAAAGATGAAAAAAGCTTTTCATTTTATTACATAGACAAGTTTTTAATAGTAGATTAGGATAAAAATTTTAAAATAAGGACTGCTTTACTCTTTGATTTAATTTATAAAACTAATTTAATCATTTTTTAAATAGAAATACAAAATATAATTAGACTTTTTTAGTAAAAAAGATTATTTAATGTTTAAGTTGAAGAAGTAGCTAATGATAGAATATAAATAATTGAAAGATATGATTAACATATATTTTAAAACTTTTTGATAAAGTTAGAATGCGTGCAATTTTCTTATCCTTTATTTTGTGACTCATTGTGCTCTAATCTAAGTTTTTTTTTTGTCATAAAAGAAAGAAAGATGAGAAGAAAGGTAGAAGTTTCAAAGATGAAGAAGAAAGAGAAATCATTGATTTTTTTTACATAAGTGCTTATATGATTCAGAGTGCTTTACTTGTTTAACCTTTCCTCCTTCGATGAAGAACAAGAAGACTATAGGTATAGGATTGCCCATGGACCATATGGGCTTGGAAGAACCGTTTTACCCCCATTTCTAGGACCTCAAAAGTGGTATCATAATCCATATAGTTTTCAATGTAAATTCACCATTTTGAGCTCCAATATCTATCGTATAGATGAAATAGTGCGTTGTTTGGATACCAATAATCCCGAGGGAGGTTGGATAGAAGTTGCTCCTTTAACAGAAGCTGCAGAACGACCTATTGTAGTTCTTATCGACAATAAGATTTATGTGACAGATCTGGATTCTAATTTCGGGATGTATTAGGAATACATAAGGTGTAACACCCCTTACCCGTAACCGGAACTGGGTTTGCGGCATTACCTAACTAACCTTGCTTAAACGCCTCGAATAGGGTTATAAAATTTTGTTTAAACCAATCATTTAAGCACACTCGACCTAAGAGGCCCTAAACATACCTCATAGAGGTTTCGAAACTATTCCAGGAACTTTTACGAACTCGAGAAACCATTCAACAAAATAGGGGCACACGCCCGTGTTGGTCTAGGACACGCCCGTGTGCCCCTAAGACATGCCCGTGTCTTCCACCCGTGGTCGATTCTGAATAAGGTCACACGGCCTTGACATGTCTGTGGCCCTAGCCCGTGTGCCAAACCTTGGCATTCTGACCTATCCACAGGGTCTATGCACAAGTCCTTGTGCTTCAGCCATGTGGTGATTTAAATTCCAAGTGCGAGGTGTATACTTCACATGGCTTGGGAATACACCCATGTGAAAGCCGTGCCTCCCACACGGTCTAGACACACGCCCTTGTGCCTACCCGTGTGGAAGATTAGCAGGCTATTTACCAAGCCCTTTAGCCACCCTACGTTGCACACATACATACTTCTATTCAAAACAATACAACTCCTATCCCAAAGGTACATCTAAGTACTCATTCCAATATAAAAGATAACCCATAAGTACCTCTAGGAGCTCAAAGAATCAAGACGTACATAAAGGCATATACTCCATGAAATTCATCTTCATTAAGCAATAGAATTTGCCAAGTATTTGCCTAACTTATAAGGCCATTTACAAAATGACTTTAATAACTTACATAGCCAACACTTTGACTAATAATTAGAACTTAACAAAATACTCGAGTCCTATACATGCCATATTCAAAATAAGTTTAAATTGTCATACCAAAGTGATGTCGATAGTGCGATTCTCGAACTGCTACGTACACGATTCTCAAGTTATCTTGGCAATACTACAAGGAGAAATGGCAATGAAAGGGGTAAGCATAAAGCTTAGTAAGTTTGTATGGAATTAAATGGCAATAATAAGCTCATAATATAATCTGTCCATGGCATTAACTAACTATACACAAGTCATAGGCTCCTTGCCATACTTACTTACAATTGCCCTTATTTAGCACATACCGTGCCATACCTCGTAATCGTTTCTCCATGACCCATTCACGAGTACCTGTTTTCACTCAATCACATGACTTTAGTAAAACTATCATTTCTACTTCTATACTCATCTACTTATTCCCTAATCACTAGGGATAGTCAAAGACACATATTCATCGTCATTCATGTAGGTACGAAGCCATTGCCACATTCTCGAAGTGGTCTTACATGGAGTCACTTTTAAATGCCAATGCCATGTCCCGGATATGGTCTTATATGATTTTCATATTCATTACCTAAGCCATATCCCAGATATGGTCTTATACAAAATACCAAGTCGGTATAAGACCATTAACTGGACATGGTCTTATACAGGACCTTATCTATTTTATATCTCGATGATAGCATTTTCATATTCAATACGGTCCACTAGGACTTCAACATCTCATTCATCATCAATGTAGTAAAGCATCATGCATCAATAAGATACCAAGCATTCTTCATTATGCTAACATAATTATTGCATTAATCACATATAAACTTACCTCGATTTCAAAATGAGTTACTCGTCGGTTTAGTCCAAGACTTTATTCTTTCCCCGATCGAAGTGGATTCTCGGTTATTCTTGCTCTATAATAGCAATTTAACTCATTTTAATCACCACATTAATGAAAACATTTCAATACTCATGTTTAGGCAAAATGACCATTTTGCCCCTAGGCTCAGAAATTAATTCTAATCACATTTCTACCTTCAACGAGCCTAGGTGAACATTTAATACTCTTATAGCTATCATCAAAACTCAACATTTCACAAAATTACTACAAATTTGTAACCTTTTCCTCAAGGTCCAATTAGCTGTTTTCAAGACAACACCTTTCACAAAAGTTGTTCATCTAACAACTAAGACTCAATTTCTTTCATAAAAATGCAGTAAATAACTAAGATAGCTCTCGTGGCAAAACTTTAAAATCTTTACCAAATTGCACAATAGTCCCCTCATTTGAAAGCTTAAGATTTAGGGGTCCCAAAAGTACAACTATTTTCAAGAAAAGATCACTAGAACACTTACTTGTGAATAGATGAGTGTGTTGAAATTTTTGAAGCTTTCTACCCTCTATTTGCTACTAATTTTTGGTGGAAGAGTGAAAGAGAAAAAGATGATATCTTTTCTCTCCTTATTTTATTAATACTAGTCAAATTAGTCCACCTACTACTACCAACTTTGACCAACATTGACAATTTGTCTCCCATGCTAGTCTATGGTTGACCAAGCCTCTTCAAAGGGATAAAATTCCTTTTAAAGACCTCAATTTAACAATCTATGGATATTTGGTACTTTTATCCTATAAAATGGAACTTTCGCACTTTATACGATTTAGTCCTTTTTCACGATTAAACATGAAATCGTTAAAATTAAGGCACCAAAAATTTTCATGCACATATACTATCACTCTCTGACTCATAATATAACATGAAAATAAATTTATCTAATCTCAGATTAGTGATGCCGAGCCACTATTCTGACTTGCCCCCAATTCGGGCTGTTACAATTCTCCCCCTTAAGGATTTTTGTCCCAGAAAATCTTACTGGTAAAAAGGTTGGGATATTGGTTCCTCATCTATTTCTCGGGCTCCCATGTAGCCTCTTCGATTCCGTGCCTTTACTATAGAACTTTCACTAGGGCTATGCTTTTGTTTCTTAACTGCTTGACCTCTCGTGCCAAGACTCTAATCGGTTCTTCACCATAGGTCAAGTCGGTTTGTACCTCTACCTCTGCCGGCACTATGACATGTGAAGGGTCTGAACGATATCAGCCTAACATGGATACGTGAAAGACATCATGAATCTTTTCCAGCTCAGGTGGTAAGGCCAACCGATAAGCTACCGATCCTATCCTCTCGGCAACTTCATAAGGTCCAATAAAACTCGGACTCAATTTGCCCTTCCGGCCAAATCTGATGACTTTCCTCCAAGGTGATACTTTCAAGAACACTTTATCACCAACTTTGAATTCAATCTCTTTCTTTTTCAAATCCGAATAGGACTTTTTTCTATCTGAGGTGACTTTTAGATAGTCACGTATCACTTTCACCTTCTCTTTAGTTTTCTTAACCAAGTCAACCCCTTGTATCTGATTCTCTCTGAGTTCTGACCAATACAAGGGCGTTCGACACTTACGCCCATACAATGCCTCATAAGCTGCCATCTTCAAAATTGACTGTAAACTATTGTAGTAAGTGAATTCCACCGGTAAGTATTTCTCCCAATTACCTTGGAATTCCAAAACACAACATCGAAGCATGTCTTCGAGTATCTGAATTACCCTCTCTGACTGCTCGTCGATTTGTGGATGAAAGGCTGTACTGAAACTCAATTTCGTGCCCATGGCCTCTTGCAAATTTTTCCAAAACTGTGAGGTGAATCTCAGATCTCTATCTGGAATGGTCGACAATGGTACACCATGAAGTCTTACTATCTCAGACACGTAGAAGTCCGCCAATTTATCAAGCGAATAATTGACTCCCACTGGTATGAAATGGGATGACTTGGTGAGTCTATCAACCACTACCCATACTGCATCTTTCTTCTTTGGGGTCAACAGTAAGCACGTCACGAAGTCCATGGTAATTTGGCCCCATTTCCACTCAGGAACCATAATATGCTGAAGTAAACCCGAAGGTACTTGATGTTTAGCATTCACTTGATGACTGATAA